>JAFBJT010106150.1:26660-36786 GCA_016785325.1 Chascanopsetta lugubris
CTTCTGCTCCTCCTCTCCTCCATCTATAACCTCCCGACTTTTCACCGTCTCACCTCTGGCGTCTTCGCCTCCTTCCTCTTCCTCGTCCTTCTTCACCTCTTCCTCCCGATTGGCTGACTCGGACGGCGTGGAGACGATGGAGTTCTGCGTTATCGCGCTCTGCTTCTTGAACATCTTCCCTCGCCCTCTGGACGGCGTGGAGACGCCCGTGTCGCTCTCCACTCGAGCATCCGTCACCACCTCATTCAGAACCGCCGCTCCGACCATCATGGCGGCAGGAAGTGCGGCGGCGGCGGCTGCGTTGGCGAGGATTTGCGGCCATGTTGATTTCCCCTCAGTTTCAGGTTCGGAGTTTTGAGGGAATTTGGCGGCAACCGCCGAAATGACGTCATCGTGTGGAGACACAGTTTTATCACTCATCACTTTTATCTCTGTTTTATCTCTTTGATCCTTTGACGCCTCCTTTTCGTCTACCTTTGATCTCACTGTTTCTTCAGCGTTTGATCTCACCATTTCTTCTGCCTTTGATCTCACTGTGTCGTCTGTCTTTGATCTCTCTTCTTCTGCCTCTGATCTCTCTGTTTCTTCTGCCTTTGATTTCACTGTTTCCTCTGTCTTTGATCTCACCATTTCTTCTGCCTTTGATTTTACGGTTTCTTCTGCCTTTGATTTCACTGTTTCTTCTGCCTTTGATGCCTCCTTTTCTTCTGCCTTTGATTTCACTGTTTCTTCTGCCTTTGATACCTCCTTTTCTTCTGCCTTTGATTTCACTGTTTCTTCTGCCTTTGATGCCTCCTTTTCTTCTGCCTTTGATTTCACTGTTTCTTCTGCCTTTGATTTCACCTTTTCTTCTGCCTTTGATTTCACTGTTTCCTCTGCCTTTGATGCCTCATTTTCTTCTGCCTTTGATTTCACTGTTTCCTCTGCCTTTGATGCCTCCTTTTCTTCTGCCTTTGATCTCACTGTTTCTTTTTCTCTCATCTTGTCACCAGGCAAATCTGGATTCTTTCCATTCATCTTTCGACCTGTGTTTTGCGCCATGTTTTCTTCATGTTGACGTTTTGCTTCATGTTTACTTTTCACCGGTGTCCGGAGTCTCACAGGCGTCAACGTCGCACTCAGCGGTTTCTTGCGAGCACTAACAGCAGCTGTCGCTTCTCTTTTGATCACTTTCTTATTTTGACCTTTAACTGACGTTGGCGTTGATTTGACCTGTAAGTGGGCGTAGCCTACTTCCTCCTTTGCAGCCTCTCCTGATGAATTCAAAATTGCACTTTTGAGGGACATTATGTCCGATTCGTTTCCTTCTGTGACTTTGATCTCAGGAGATTTCGGCTGCAGGATCGATGATTCATGTGTCTGTGTTTCCATCACGTCTGTCGTGACCTCTTGGTTTATTTGAGCCTCTTGCAAATTCCTACTTTCTGTTTCCTTTGGAGTGAACCCTTGCGGTGATGTCACACCCGTTTCGTTCATTTCAACCTCGTCCGTCCTCTTTGTGATGTTCTCCTTCCCTTTGCCCGTGACTTTGCGTTTTGTCCTCGTTGCATCTTTCTTTAAAGAACCTCTCTGGAGCCCGTTGGGACGAATCCCGTCTGTTTTCCCGTCGGGCCGGAGCCGCTGGTCTTTTGTACTTTTCCTCGGAGCTCGGCTCGGCGTTTTCTTTTCCTGAAATAAAATCAAAGAGAGGAAGGGATGAAAAAATGTGAAATTAAAAATAACAGAGGGAACCAGGCCGTGTTTATATAAGGACGTACAGACTCAGCTGCAGACCTGCAATCAGTGTGAGTGAACATGTGATTATGTCCTTTTACTGCCAAGTGTCGTCTGACCGTGTGTTTTCACATTTACATGTTATTCATTAACAATATTTGAAAGGATAATTTGAGTAAAACTGAATACACACCAAAATATTAGTACAACTTTAAATATACATAATAAAATCATTGCTTTTAATGGGATATATTGATGTATTCATCAAGGGACCACGAGTGGTGATTATGAACAATACTCCTGAACGTTTAGTATTTAGTAGAGTAATACTCCTTATTTAGTATTTATCTTTAATTTTTTTTTTCATTTAATTGCAGACAATATTTGATCTATTGTGTTTTAAAACGTTCAATTAAATTGCACTGTATTTTGCATTTATTTATTGAGTATTTTATTTTCGTATCTATTTGCCCAGCATTTTAAACATATGAGGGGAAATGTCAGATGAAATCTGGTAATGATCATTTGGATATTTATTTTCCCAGAGTTATAAATATCATGTGACACATGTTGATAGTGGGCACATGTAACATGTTGTGTCATCAATGAATCTGTCATCGGGTTCAAGCACAGATGTGGGCGGGAGAGGAAACCATGGTGACGCAGGAGGACGAGGAGGAGGAGGAGGAGGAGGAGGAATCCGGAGTTATTTCCATTCAACCAACAGATGGTCGTGAATTCATTGATTTCACGTCGGTGACGGTTCTCAGGCGACATATGTCACGTTAACGATTCATTACTGATAAACACAAAAGTCACAAGTTTGACAGATGGGAGCACATGATGTGCACTGTCACGACAATACTCTACTTTTAGCGCTTCATCAGTAGCTACACGTCATTTCATGAGATCGTGGCAACTTTACATTATATTACATTTACCACCTCATGGACAAGTTAACGGAACCAGACCAGTGCAGGACAGTCTTCAACGAGGCAGTGGCTCCACCTACTGTTTCAACTAAGAAGTACGATGCGCACGTTTCATTTGTGGGCCACGTTCCAATATATTTTTAGAATTTGCTGCGGGCCGATGAAAAAATGGACCATGGGCCACAGTTTGGCCCCCGGGCCGTAGTTTGGACGCCCCTGTGCCAAAGGGCTGTTAAAAGATGCCATAGAATTCTGCACACTGGTCCTTTAAAGGACAAAGAGACATATTCTGGTCAGTGAGCACAGACAGAGACACTGAGACACAGACACAGAGACACAGACACAGACATAGAGACACAGACATAGAGACACAGACACAGACACAGACACAGACACAGACATAGAGACACAGACACAGACATAGACACTGACACTGACACTGACACAGACACAGTGACTCCCTCACTGCTCAGTTTGCTTCATCACTGGCAGTGGAAACACTGATGAGTCGAGGCAAAGCTGCTGCCAACTTTTACAAATGTGTGTGTGTGTGTGTGTGTGTGTGTGTGTGTGTGTTTACACGTGCAACGGAAACACATCTGTTTAATAGTAGAATCGACCCCAAATATAGTCAGATGTTCTGGAAATGAATGTGAACAATGGAGGGATGAGAACACACACACACTCTCTCACACACACACTCTCACACACACACACACACACACACACACACACAGCATGTATGCTGAGCTAAGCACATTTCTTGGAAAACTCGTACAGCGTTGCTGCTTCCTGCCCCTGGAGAGCACAAAAAGCTTCGACCACATCCAAGACGCCTGCAGAGGAAAATAACCCTCGATACACAACGAGCTGCTGTGCATTTGACTACTTTACAAAGTCACATCACCGCACAACGACTACAAACTACAACAAACAACAACAAACAACAAACCAGATTTGGCAGCGGGTCGGAACCGACTCCTTTCTCCTGCAGGTCATCTCCAATCACTCGTGTTTCGCCTTCAGAGAGACGACAACAGATTACATTATATTGTATTATATATTATTTGATTCGATTCGATTCGATTAAATTATAGCAATTTACATTCATATCGAAACCCAGAGTGCAAATAAGCAGTAAAGTCCATATTGATACTGAACGAACAGATGATGTGTAAAGTCAACGTGAACTAAATGTTTGAGGCAGAGCGAAACGCGATCGAATCAAATATGAAAATCGATATAAATATAAATATAGACGAAGGTAACCGAGAACGTTGTGGTGTATTATGTCCAGAAATGCTACACGGTGTAGAAGAGTACGTGTTAAACTACCAGCAGTGGGTATAAAATACAGGGGTTTGCTGTAGTTGTAGTACCTGTGTGTGTGGAAGGGGGGCGCTGTGTTCCACGGGCACGTGCAGCAGCGGCGGGTGAGGTGGGGCTTCGTGGTTGAAGACATGGCGTTTTGTTGTTTAAGGCCGCTCTCTCAGTCCCCATGTGTTGGACTCTGTTCTGTCCGAACCTCTTTGGGGACACGAGGACGTTAGGGGGACGTTTGGTAGCGGGGGGCACAGCGGAGCGTCCACCTTTGGGTCTGTCGTGTCTGTGGGTTCGGGTGTGAGCTGATGAGACTTGACCTTCAGACCTCGGCGCAGGGGAGAAGGGTGGACTCGGCGTTGCGTCCAATAAGGGTTTGGGGGACGGCGCCGGGGAGGGGACGTCCCATGAGAGACCTCTGGGGGACGAGACGTTTCTGGACGTTTGCCAAGAGGCACTGAGGAAGTGGGAGTTCAACCGCGGCAGCTTCTGAGACGTTTCTCCAAACAGATCCTCAGGGCTCCTCTGACACACAGGGGGAGGAGGGAAACATGAGTGGGGAGTGAGCCACAGACACACAGCGCTCCCACCTGGTGAGCAGGTGGTACTACAGCAGTCACTTATACATGCAGCGCTACAGCCCCCTACTGGACTTAAAGTGTAATTACAAACATTTGGAAGGAAAAGAGTGGAAATCCATGAATTAAAGGTGCGGTTTGTAAGATTTAAATGAAATTATTTTCCTTTTTGAAATTGAATATTAATAACGACAACAATAGTAATAACAATAATATAATTCTTTATATAATTGTTGTTATTGTTGTGTTTATTACTATTATTATTAGGATGCTGATTATTATTATTGTTGTTGCTTATTATATATATTTATCTATTCATTGTATATATATGTATTTAATAATAATAATGATGATATTAATAATGATAATTATTATTATTGACCAATTATAATGGACAAATTCCATGTAATACAAAGGGTTACAGAATACATTAAACTGTACTCAGAAATCAACTCATGTCATTTCTCTTATTTTCTCAAAAAAACCGAAAAAACAGCCCAAACTGAGCTTTTAAAAATTCTGAGCGAGAAAATAAAAATGGAGACAGACAGACTCCATGATGCAAAACACACTGAAATTCAAACTAAGTGAAAGCAGCTCCCATAATAAATCTCCATAGGTGTTAACGGAGGCGCATGCCCTCACTTTCTCCCTGTGGCGAGCTCGAGCGGCGCGGGCCGACAGTGGCACCAGTGGAGTGGGGTCGGTCACGGAATCGAACAGGGGCCGCTCTGACAACAGCAAACTGCTGCTGCTGCTGCTGATGGTGGTGGTGGTGGTGGTGGTGGTGTGATGCTTCTGTGGAGCCTCCTCCGGACTGTGCGCTGGTCTGGGAGCAGCCAGCACCAACATGTGGTTCCAGCCACAGGACACCTGAGGGTCACACAGCACATGGAGGTGAGGACCCCCGCAAACCAGCACCCACACCCGTCTACCTGCCTGTCGGAGACAGTGGGCGGAGCTTCCCACTCACTAACTGAACGTTGTGCTGCAGGAACTGTGAGCAAAGTGTGGGGCTGAAGCGGTTGATGAAGTTCTCCTCCTCTGAGCCCAGTTTCCCATGACGACCGTCACCAAAGGTGTAGAGCAGCCCGCTGTCTGCGAGGGAGGAGAGGGTGTGTCATCAGCATCAGCATCAGCATCAGCAGCATCATCAGCATCAGCATCAGCATCAGCATCAGCATCAGCATCAGCATCAGCATCATCAGCAGCATCATCATCAGCATCATCAGCATCAGCATCATCATCATCAGCATCATCATCATCAGCATCATCATCATCATCATCATCATCAGCATCAGCATCATCATCATCATCATCATCATCATCATCATCATCAGCAGCAGCAGCATTATCATCATCATCATCAGCATCATCATATAACTGCTGTAAGAACATTTAGAATTGTTTTCCCAAAAAGTTAAACCTGACAAAAATTGATTTCTTGAAAAAATAAGGAAATGGAAATAAAATAAAGTAAAATATAATGAAATGATGTCAAATAGGTGCTCCTTCCCTGGATGTCACTAAATATTACAGACTGTACCTTTAATATAATTGTCCCCAGACTAAATGTATACAAACTAGTGAGTGATTATGAAGTTATAGTGCAGAATAACAATTACATTTTGTAATTAAATTAAATTAAATTAGATTTTCCAAATACAGAATATCCAGCTGCTCATCATTTGATGTCAAATATGAAAAGCGCAGGCTGCAGGTCATGAATGACTTGATTCCCATATTGAATACAAAGTATCTTCAGTGCCCTCTGGTGGCAGCATAGTATATCAACCCTGCCCCCTTGAATATAATGACCATTATCTCTAATGTCCACAGGCGTCCGGATCTCACGTGTGATGACGGCGGTGTGATTCTCTCCACAGTGGACGCGTCGGACGCTGCCGTTCGGAAAGTTCTCCAGTGACTTTGGCAAATCCACCTGGAACAGGAAGGTCCCGTGACCCAGCTGACCGTGCTGACCCCGCCCAAAGGTGTACACCCTCTCCTCTGGTGCACACACACACACACACACACACACACACACACACACACGGGTCATGGTTTGGGTCCCAATGATCAACATACAAAGGGGGCGGAGCCTTTTAGAATTGTACCTGTAAGTGCCACAGTGTGTTCTCCTCCACAGGACACCTGGACGACCCGGCCCACAATCCCTTGCACCCTCTGCGGGACTCTGTGATTGGCCAGCTGCTCAACCTCCAGACCCAGGCGCCCGTGTGCCCCATCGCCGAACGTGAAGAGGCCTCCGTCCACTGAAGGAGAAGAAGAAGACGATAAGTTCACTGAAACATTTACTCAAGTCAAAGTACCAGAACTTTGATGACATTCTACTGAAATGACGAGTGGAATGACCAGCCCAAAGAATCGACTCAAGTAAAATGTCAAATGTAAACTGTGTAAAATGTACTCAAAGTACAAATGACTTAAAGGTGCAGTGTGTACGATTTGGTGACCTCTAGTGGTGAACTTGCATGTCGTCTCCATCACCTCACCCTCACCCTTCTGAACATGCAGGAGAAGCTGTGGTCGACTTCAGTTGTCATTAAAACGTAAAAGATGTTCCGTACGTCCACTTTTACAGCTGTAAAAACATGGCGGCCCCCGTAGAGAGGAGCCGCTCCTCATGTAAATATACTTTAAAGGGCTCATTTTCAAAACAACTCAAAAAGTACACAAAAAAGGAACATTTATCAATCAGAGTGGGTCATTACTTTCCACCTGTGTGTGTGTGTGTGTGTGTGTGTGTGTGTGCGTGCATGCGTGTGTGTGTGTGTGTGTGTGTGTGTGTGTTGGTGTTGTACCTGTGATAAACGCTGAGTGGCGAGATCCACAGGAGACCCACGTCACCGCCTCGCCCACATCCAACTCTCTGGGCTCCGCCGCCCACGACTCCTCCCCTAAACCGATCTGACCCACGGAGTTGTCCCCCCACATGAAGAGCCTCCCGCCCTCTGACATCACACACACACACACACACACACACACACACACACACACACACACACAGGTAAATGACAAGGCCACGCCCACAACATTAGCATCACACGTGCTTTGAACCTGTCAAGGCCGCTGAGGTGTGGCTCCCTGCTGAGAGCATGGCGACGGGGGCGTGGTCACCGAACGGAGGCAGCAGGCTGAAGGACGTCACGTTAGTGCGGTGACCCAAACCCAGCTCCCCCTGCTGGTTACTGCCAGTACTGTACACACGGCCCTGCCCTGAAACACACACACACACACACACACACACACACACACACACACACCTGAGTCAGTACAAGGAAACGCACAGACTGAGTGTGAGTCGACTCTTACATGTGCAGACGACGGTGTGATGTTTCCCACAGGCGACGAGCTTCACAGGCTCCGACTTTAAGGCTTTAAAGGAAACACACGAATGTCACTGCTACGTCCATATTGGTACCATTGATTATTTCAGCCATTTCTCCGCGTTAAAGGTGCAGTGTGGGAGATTTGGGTCGTTTTTGTAGCTTCTATCGGTAGAAAATAAAAATAAAAAATACAATGAAAATACGAACATAATCACCGAAATGTATTTCTGTCCCCATTTTCCTGAAATAACCCTGTTCATGTATGTTTACATGAGGGGCGGGGTCCTCTCTACGGGGGGCCGCCATGTTGTGTTTTTTTAGTGGCCGAGAGCGGACCTACTAAACACACTGCACCTTTAAGATCGTCGTCATTATTACATCATCATTTGATGTCAAGTTGTCGGTTGTGACAGTTTTGCCCGAACGTTTGATCCGGTACTGAGAGTTCTCCGTTCCTGAACGGTTCCTAAAGACCCGGTTCCTAAAGACCCACAAAGGACGGCCGTCGTTTGGACGTTGATTTATTATGCGTATAATCGTGTCGTGTCAGTAGAAATGAAAATAGTTTCGCTAATGAGAAAGAGGTTTGTACATCCCTGTGTAATGAATGATCTGGACAGTGCAGCTGTTACCACGGTTACAGCTCGGTGGCACACTGACCTTTGACAGAGGCGGGTTTGCTCACCGCTGTTTTGAAGCCCCGCCCCAACTGCCCACAGGTGTTGGCACCAAACATGAACAACCGGCCATTCTCTGCACAGACAGAGGTGCGTGATGAAATGACAGCGTGTGAGTGTGTGTGTGTGTGTGTGTGTGTGTGTGTGTGTGTGTGTGTGTGTGTGTGTGTGTGTGTGTGTGTGTACCTGTAATAACAGCAGTGTGCTCTCCACCACAGTTTAGATGCACAGGACGATCGTTCTTCATCCAGAACTTTCTGGGCGGGTTGTTCGCAAAGCTGCTTTTACCAAAGGTGAAGATGGCTCCTGTTTCTTCAAAACACACACACACACACACACACACAGCAGTGTGAGATAGAGGGTGTCTATCTCTCTCTCTCTCTCTCTCTCTCTCTCTCTCTCTCTCTCTCTCTCTCTCTCTTACACACACACACACACACACACACACACACACACATGCATGCACACACGCACACAAGCAGACCCATACAAACACATGCATACACACATGTGCACACACACACACGCGTACACACAAGCAGACCCACATTAAAACACATGCATTGCACATATTTGCAGACAAAAACATACACACACACACACACACACACACAGACACACACGTAGTATAAAGTAGTAGTGATGTTGACAGAGCTCTGGTGACAGTGTGATGTTGCTGACTCAGACATTCCTGCAGATCCTCCAACCTGACTGACTGACTGACTGCTCTCTAACACCGGCAGCTAAATCCCAACCTGCTGTCACTTCTCATCTCTTTAAGATCCAGCCTGACACAAATAGCAACAGGTTATTACCACACACACACACACACACACACACACACACACACACACACACTCACACACAGTGTGTTACAGTATGAGAGGATGTCTAAGATCATAGATGTGTGTGTTGAGAATAGTCTCACCAGGTATGTCAGCATCAGTCTGTCCAGTCATCTCCTCCACTGCTCCCCCCCCCCCCTCCTCCCCCCCCCCCTCCCCTCCCCGTCCTTCACATGTCACATGGAGCTCAGACCAGCAGATGAGGGAAAGGTCAGGGAGGGGGCGGGGCCAAAGACCGGAAGCTTGTCCTGCTGGTAATCAGGGGAAAAAGTCAGGAGTGACATTGCTGTGGATGTAACCAGAAGAGACATATATTCTAATAGTGTTGTACAATCGTACACTATATATTGTACAATATACTTACTATACATTTTTCATTTTATTGTATTTCATTTCATTTATTTCTATCTTTTTTAAATGTAAATTGTTTTTCATTTCATTTCTTTATTTATTTTGTATTTCATATTCTATCATCTCTTTTTTTTTATTATTATTTTTATTATTATTGTTATTGTTTGTATTATAGCACATTATTCCCACATTGCTGTAGACCACCTTGCCAGCGTAGCAGATGGGCTGCCACGGTGTCTGCTCGAAGCCCCGCCTCCTTCTCCGCCCCCTCCGGTGACGTCACGCGCAGCCACGCAGCCTGCTGGCTGCTCCGCTGCCCCAGTCTCCCCTCTGGTTGCGAGGCTGCGATTCAAAGTC
>JAFBJT010106150.1:64756-80966 GCA_016785325.1 Chascanopsetta lugubris
CACACACACTCACACACACACACACACACACACACACACACACACACACACACTCACACTCACACACAGAACAATCACACAGAATACTCAGTGAGGGTAACACTGACCTGACCAGCTGACGTTAACCCTTTGCTCTCGGTTCACAGTCTTGGAAAACGATGACATCATTCTCACGAGAGCTATTGTTTGATGAGGACACGACAACAGTAACAATGGCTGTCATGCACCTGTCTCTCTCAGTGTCATCAAACTAAACGCCCATCACCCAGAGACGCCCACCACAGGGTCAAAGGTTAAAGTTTCATCCTTTTTTGAATTGGATCAAAGGTGATGATGTTAGCGACATTCTCACCCAGCGCCACCTTCATGTTTAACAACAGCGACTACATTTAAATGAGCTTGAAATGGATCTCCCCCCTCTCTCCCCCCTCTCTCCCCCCTCTCTCCCCCCCAGAGGAAAACAAACCCTCCTCGTTTGTGTTGTATCAGCGAAAGTTCATCCGTCCGTCGTCCCCGGAGAAGAAGACGCTGAGTAAAGGGAGGAGAGGTGACAAGAGGAGCTGCGTCATTCCTCAACAGTGAGTGTGTTACTCTCTTTGTGTGTGTGTGTGTGTGTGTGTGTGTGTGTGTGTGTTCGTTCATCTACACTCCACACATTCCTCCTCACTAACCAGATCCCTGGTTCCAGACCACCAGAGAGGCCCACCTCGCTGCCTGGTGTGTCCCAGGAGAGGTGCTCTGACCAGGGCAAAGGGAGAGGGAGACTGTGTGTGTGTGTGTATGTGTGTGTGTGTGTGTGTGTGTGTGTGTGTGTCAGCTGAAAGAAAAGGAAAGCAAGGTGAAGAAGAGGACAGGGTGATACAGGAGAGGAGGAGGGAGAGGACCAAGGAAAGGAAGGAAGGGGACAAGAGGGAGAGAATAGAAGGGAGGAGAGATCACTCATTTGTTTCACTCAAGAGGCCACGCCCCTTCATTTTGCCACCTGAGGGACACTGTGTGTGTGTGTGTGTGTGTGTGTGTATGTGTGTGTTTTGTGAACGAATAGACGGACAGAAAGAGGCAGAGAAGAGGACAAGGGGATGATAGGCGTCAGGGGTCTGAGAAGCTCGTCTGTCCCAAACACACACACACACACACACACACACATACACACACACACACACACAGGGTCTCCAGACTCAATTGAGCATTAAGAGATAAACCTGCTTTCTCTTATAAAGGAAGAAAAAGAAGGAGGGATTCTCTTACAGAGAGGAGACAGGTTTTATCTCCTCACCTCTCTCTCTCTCTCTCTTTCTCTCTCTCTCCCTCCCCTCCTATCTCGCTCCATCGCTCGCCCCTTGTCTCCCAGCGATGTCCGTCGCCTCTCTGGTTTCAGGTAAAAGGGCGAGAGAGAGGACAGGGAGAAAAGGAGGGACAGGAACCACGGAGGAGGACAAAGACGCCACTTAAAATGCCCCGAGAGTCGTCTGTATCTGTGTGTGTGTGTGTGTGTAAGCGTGTTTCCCCCCGTCACCCACCTGTCCTCCATCTGCCTCTTTGTCTCCTTCCCATCATGCCCCTCTGTCTGCGCCAAAACTCGTCCTCAGTCCTCTCAGTCGTCCTCTTGTCACTTTGTGTCGGTGCGATCAGTCCTGGAATCTTCCCCCGGCTTCGTTTACAGCTCGGCCTTTTTATTTCACGACACTCTGACCTCCTGTCGCACCGTCCCCGGACCTCAATGTCCCCGGACCTCAATGTCCCCGGACCTCAATGTCCCCGGACCTCAATTTCCTCAGGCCTCACTGTCCCCGGACCTCAATGTCCCCAGACCTCAATGCCCCCGGACCTCAATGCCCCCGGACCTCAATGTCCCCGGACCTCAATGTCCCCGGACCTCAATGTCCCCGGACCTCAATTTCCCCAGGCCTCACTGTCCCCGGACCTCAATGTCCCCAGACCTCAATGTCCCCAGACCTCAATGCCCCCGGACCTCAATGTCCCCGGACCTCAATGCCCCTGGACCTCAATGTCCCCGGACCTCAATGTCCCCGGACCTCAATGTCCGCAAACCTCAATGTCCCCAGACCTCAATGTCCCCGGACCTCAATGTCCCCGGACCTCAATGTCCCCGGACCTCAATGTCCGCAAACCTCAATGTCCCCAGACCTCAATGTCCCCGGACCTCAATGTCCCCGGACCTCAATGTCCCCCAACAAACTTCTGTCAACGTTATTTAAAGAGGTCGTACCAAGTGCTGATTACCACAGATTGTGTGTGTGTGTGTGTGTGTGTGTGTGTGTGTGTGTGTGTGCAGGAATTTAGCATTTTGATGCAGACTTAAAGCAGCTAATGTGCGGTTGCATATCCGTCCATTCATAGATGTTTGTGTGTGTGTGTTAGTGAGAGAGAGAGAGAGAGAGAGAGAGAGAGAGAGACCTCAGACATGTGTTCGCGTTAACTGGCACCATTAAGCCTTGGGGGGATCATTAGTGGGCTCTGGGAGCTGCCTTTACTGTACATGGTAGGGGACCTCTAGTGCACACACACACACACACACACACAGAATACCCTCAGGGGCACCGGAACACCAAATCCCGCTAATACACATTCCAACATATAGCAACATTCAAAACAGGTCAAAGGTCACAGCCGTTGGCACCTTGTATAGGGTTTAACAGCCAAACACGTGCGTGCACACACACACACACACACACGCACACACACACACACACGCACACACACACACACACACACCTGTAAGGTCTTATTTAACAGTGTAATGTGTTGTCAGTAGTGTGTCCAGCTCCGTGTTTTACAGTTCTGTTCCCATGACTTTACCCGTCACAGAACAGACTCGCCCGCCGGCCAAATCCAGTGGCTGCTGCCGCCGCCGCCGCCGCCGCTGCCGCTGCCGCCACCGCTGCCGCCGCCGCCGCCATGGAAAATCACTCTGCTGCTTCCTCTGAGCTCCTGAAAACAGCAGATTGAAACACAGGGGTACGTTGTTTTCAATCTGTGTCCATTACATCCTCCCTCACTTTTCCTCGCTGCTGCTTTCTGAGTCGACGACACGTCCAGAAAATACTGTTCCTGCCGTCAAAACATACCCGAGTTTGATTTCATTCCCCCCAAAAAATCTTCAGTGCAGATAAACCAGGTCAGACCAACGTAATATCGAGCACAACCTTGGTCTGACCATTGTAAAGGTGTTTTCGCGAGCATCGGAACATCTGTTCAAACCTTGTGCTAACATGTTGTCGCGCTGGTATCTGTTGGCATGGTCCCAGTGTTTCCCGTCAATCAGACACCTGCAGGAGCAGGTGGGAATCCCCTGCGGGAAACCAACCAACGCAAACACCACGTCACCCGGCAACATGTCCTGTCAAATACTTGTTTTTTTTAAGACGGTGTCAAATATTATACGACAGTCTGGAGAGGAACGTTTGGGATGAATTAATACATCGGGCCTCTTCTCTCCAAAACATGATTCTCAGCTGAACGTTTTTCAAAATATCTTCGAGTGGCGGTGACGGACTCGAACTAAACTCGTTAAAACTGCTCAAAACAACGGGCTTCAGCCAACCGCAGCATTAATGTGTAAAAGTGACAGGAGACGTCGTATTAGCAGAGAATAACAATCAGAGTGCGGCTGTATGAAGTTACACAGGAGGCGGGACTTTGTTCTATCAAAGCTCTGGAACACGCTCTAACTATTCCCACTGTGATCGATTTGAAACTTCCATTACCGCGCTGCTTTTATGGTTCAGGCCTTTCATGGAAGCTCAACTTCATTTTTCCAATAGTAAAAATATGAAAGCGCAAACGTATACACTTTAAGAACACACAAAGTCACATTTATATGTCGTACGATCGCACAACTTCACACTGATGACGTCATTACTTCTAACAACCAGCCACGTTTCTGCTAATAACAACATCGCTCAGAGGCTCGTATAATGCAAGTAAAGCTAACCACTGAATACTGGCTGCTTCAGCGGGACCTGGATTATAAAATGCAAATTAAATTCTACATGTAATGTTGGAAAAAGACCCGTAAAGGTATAAAACACTGATGTACTTCTGTAAAAATACCAAAAAAATACATGGAAATGCTCATTCAATCAGATTTTTTTGTGATTCAAGTCAAAAATAATGAATAATAATAATTTGAGTAACTATTTTAATTGTCCTGATGTTGACATTAGCATGCTATAAGTAGCATTTAGCACGCTTACATTAACTCGGACCAGTGTTGGTGGGGAAATGATGATTGGCTGCTTACATTCAATCTAATGTATGTGTTTTAAGATAATGCTATTGATTCCAGCATTCAGCCCATAGAAGCTAATATCAGTTAGCCACAAAGCTAATAATAGTTCAACAAATAGTGCGACATCAGTTCTCGTGTATTTCTACATATAAATATTACTTCAGCGTTTCCATCCCATGTGGTTTTGTTTCCTTTCATCTCTTTTCCTTTGATCTGAGCAAAAATAAACCTGCTTTTGAAATCCAATTCATTTTTCAATCATATAAAGTGAACTTACGTCTTGTTTAAAGTCATCATTTGTCTGCCGACCACCGGAGGTCACACGTTTGATTCCCGTCCCTGGACGAGACCCTGAGTACTTGAGGTGAAAAATGGAAAGACTAAATTGAAAGTGGATGTTTCCTGCAGATGTTGCGGCTCCGGTTTCTTTGTATTTTATATCAAAACCCTGGAACCTGCCACAAACGATGTCCCGGAGCTGCTGCGCGATATAAAACTCTTAACGACGGTGTCGCTGCTTCATCGAAGAACTTATCTCTCATTCTGCAGCGAGTTCGAGCTCGAGCGCCATATCTGTAACATCATTTGAATCATTTCTCTCTTTCTTTTTCTGACAGATACCGCAGATATTACGCCTATTAATTTCACAGATGTCGGCGGTTTCAGGTTCAAGGCGGAAAATCTTTAATATCAGAGTGTTGGACGCGGGTTCAAACGTGGCAGGTCTATCGCTGAGCCCTGCTGCTCGCTCGTAAACGATCGGTAAAAAATGTTATTAGGATCATTTGGGTCCAGGTCTCCGACACTGAGATCTCTTTTCACGGAGAGAATGAAGGAACGTCTCCGAACCGAACTATGAGCTAAGCCGCGTTCTCTCCGTGGTTTGTGATCATGGGGGAATTTTTTTTCCTGTCACACCGAATCTTGTTTTTTAAGACCCGCCCCTTTTCCAAAACTGTGGAGGATTCCCTGCACTCCATGGAATTCAGTTTTATTTTAGAATTTCTTCTATTTTCGATGAAAGTGTATTTTTTTTCTGTGTTATTAAATCAAAGTGCATTTCTTCAAAGCGCAGATGAATGCGGGTGTTTCCCCGGACTTGTCTCGGCTCTGATCACGTCTCAGTCGAGTTGAATTCGGAGCGTTGAAATGGAAAAGTTGGATTCGTTGGAGGAATCCAGAGAGCAGAAGTATTTTGTCTTTAGTTATGTTTTGATATGTTCGACAATTCCGTCTCTTCAGGTGTTGCTCATCTCTGATTGGCTCCCTGGGTCGTGTGACACCTTTTTGTTGTTAGGGTTTGAGCAGAATGAGGACCTGTCATGTATTTACAGATATGATAATGATATAATATATATGAAGATTGATAATAACAGATCCTTTGTTTTTTCTATATGAAGGAGTTCCTCAGGGATCATGCTTTGGTCCCATGCAGTTATATTTACTCGTGATTCTACAGTGAAATGAGCTTATATAAGATTATTTAGTAATTACTATTCATTAAAAATATTTTTTATAATTTAATTTGTTATATAAAGTTCTTATTATTTTTAAATTTTTAAATTTTTTAGACCTGATAAACGGTGAAGTCGTATAACGATGATTTGCCTCTGACTTAAAGTCCGCTCCGGCTCCGGCTGCCTGCGGTTTTCTTTCTTTCTTTTTTTTCAGCTCCGAGCCGGTGGTCCGCACCTCATCCGTGATTTACACCACACTCACGCGCCAGAGAGAAAACAAGCGGGATAATATGGATTTCATGCTAACGGAGAAATACGAGGCTGCGGGAATCAGGCGCTCGGCGTCTCGGAGCAGCGCCCCGAACACGATAAACACCAATTGTGCGTCGCTGTCTCGCTGACTTATTTTTACAGTGTTTTTTGGCTTCGCTCTCGAAATAACCCCGAGAATCAAAGGAGGTGGGCTGCGTCCGCGGCGTCTGCTGTGGTGTCACCGAGTGAAACCCGAGCGTTTTAGTGGTGGAGGTATTTCTTCTCTTAACGGGGCCGTCAGGACGAACCACTCCTCCCCTCCCAGTAACCCCCATACCCAATGGTTTTACCATCAGTGTGTGTGTGTGTGTGTGTGTGTGTGTGTGTGTGTGTGTGTGTGTGTGAGAGAGAGAGAGAGAGAGAGAGGGAAGGAGAAGATCCGAGAAGTAGCTCAAGTGTCATTGATGATGGAGACGGCGAGATACAAGATGAATAACACACCAATGGAGAGCCAGAGGCTGTGTGTGTGTGTGTGTGTGTGTGTGTGTGTGTGTGTGTGTGTGTGTGTGTGTGTGTGTGGTTTTGTCATTGGTGTTGAACAATTGTGATTGGAGATAATCAGACTCACTGGCCTCACTGCCGCAACAATGTGCTAAAACATGTCTGTCTCTCAGCTCTCCTTTAATCTCTGATCAGATCAAAGGAGTTGCAACTGATCAGTTGCTGCTAGATAGATAGATGGATAGATCTAGAACAGATGGAGATGGATGGATGATGGATGGATGAATGGATGGATAGATTGAGAGGAAGAGGGATAGACCGACATATCTTCCTCTATATCGCTTCAATATCTTTCAGTCCTTTTCCTCTCTGACACTCATCTCTCTCTCCCTCTCTCTCTCTCTCTCTCTCTCTCTCTCTCCCTCGCTCTCTCACTCCGTGGTCTCTGTGAAACAGATTGTGAAAGGCCACTGGCTCGTTGTTAAAAGGGAAAATCATCGGCTGGAAGAGAAACTCTGGGCGGAGGGAGATCAAGAAGAAAGAGAGAGGGGATGGAGCTGCCGGAGGAAAAGTCACATGGACGAGTCGATGACAGAGCGGGTCTGAAATATGAAAGAGAGAAGATGAAATGGTGGGAATGAAGAGACAGAAAGATGATGATGATGATGAGGGGGAGGAGGGGGGAGGTGAAAGGGGGTAAGAGGGGTGAGCGAGAGGGCGAGAAACCTTTATAGCGCAAGCAGGTTTTTGATGTGAATCCACATCGGCCTGGATTTGATACACATTTCTGAGGCCCGCAGAAATGTCCATTTGGACCAGGTCAGGTCTTTATATAACGGGGGGCGGGACACTGTGTGTGTGTGTGTCTGTCTGTGTGAGGACACAGAAAGGTCCACACACTCATACATCGCCTGACGAGTTGGAGAAGTCGAATCTGATTTCTGATTTCTCCTTTTAAAACAGCCATTTGTTATTTTGACGTAGTTCCATGAATCCACAGCAGAGGGCAGCACGTTAAACTGCCCTGAACTGCGCGAACATGTCCATCAGACTCTCAGGAAATATTGTGACTATGCTTCCCATCTAAAATTCAGCCCAGCTGTCAGCCAAGAGACCACGCCCGTAATTATGCAAAGTCTCAAACGTTGATCAAATCAAAATAAGCGAGTTTGAAAAAAATGCAGCCCCTCGTACAGTCGTCACGGTAACACAAGTTTGTACCAGAACTTTAAACATGTTTCATGTTGAACATTTTAACATGGGAGTCTATGGGGGTTTGCTCCTTTTTGGACTCAGCCCGTTACACTCCACGTTACACTCCACGTTCCCCTGAGGTTACACTCCACGTTACACTCCACGTTCCCCTGAGGTTACACTCCACGTTACACTCCACGTTCCCCTGAGGTTACACTCCACGTTACACTCCACGTTCCCCTGAGGTTACACTCCACGTTACACTCCACGTTCCCCTGAGGTTACACTCCACGTTACACTCCACGTTCCCCTGAGGTTACACTCCACGTTACACTCCACGTTCCCCTGAGGTTACACTCCACGTTACACTCCACGTTCCCCTGAGGTTACACTCCACGTTACACTCCACGTTCCCCTGAGGTTACACTCCACGTTACACTCCACGTTCCCCTGAGGTTACACTCCACGTTACACTCCACGTTCCCCTGAGGTTACACTCCACGTTACACTCCACGTTCCCCTGAGGTTACACTCCACGTTACACTCCACGTTCCCCTGAGGTTACACTCCACGTTACACTCCACGTTCCCCTGAGGTTACACTCCACGTTACACTCCACGTTCCCCTGAGGTTACACTCCACGTTACACTCCACGTTCCCCTGAGGTTACACTCCACGTTACACTCCACGTTCCCCTGAGGTTACACTCCACGTTACACTCCACGTTCCCCTGAGGTTACACTCCACGTTACACTCCACGTTCCCCTGAGGTTACACTCCACGTTACACTCCACGTTCCCCTGAGGTTACACTCCACGTTACACTCCACGTTCCCCTGAGGTTACACTCCACGTTACACTCCACGTTCCCCTGAGGTTACACTCCACGTTACACTCCACGTTCCCCTGAGGTTACACTCCACGTTACACTCCACGTTCCCCTGAGGTTACACTCCACGTTACACTCCACGTTCCCCTGAGGTTACACTCCACGTTACACTCCACGTTCCCCTGAGGTTACACTCCACGTTACACTCCACGTTCCCCTGAGGTTACACTCCACGTTACACTCCACGTTCCCCTGAGGTTACACTCCACGTTACACTCCACGTTCCCCTGAGGTTACACTCCACGTTACACTCCACGTTCCCCTGAGGTTACACTCCACGTTACACTCCACGTTCCCCTGAGGTTACACTCCACGTTACACTCCACGTTCCCCTGAGGTTACACTCCACGTTACACTCCACGTTCCCCTGAGGTTACACTCCACGTTACACTCCACGTTCCCCTGAGGTTACACTCCACGTTACACTCCACGTTCCCCTGAGGTTACACTCCACGTTACACTCCACGTTCCCCTGAGGTTACACTCCACGTTACACTCCACGTTCCCCTGAGGTTACACTCCACGTTCCCCTGAGGTTACACTCCACCGAGAACACGTCAAAACCCCATCACGTCCAGTCACTAAAACACTTCACAGTCCCCAGAGGAGAAACCCGAGCCGGTTCCACGACCTTTGACCCGAGTCTCTGAACATCAAAGACAGGGTTCACGGCCTCGCTCCTTAAAATCTTCTCAATTCGAGGAAAGTGAATTTTCCTCTGATGTGAAAACGAACGGATTTACATATTTGATTCGAACGACTGGCCGAGCGCTTTCGCACCGCGAGGTCAACACGGCCGCTGCCTCTCGGGCCTGTGTTCACGCGCCGCCTTTGAAGTGACATCATCAAAGGAAAAGTTTGCGTTGGCGTACTCACATGAGAAGCGTCTCCGTGGCGCTGCCCCCTCTGGCCCCATCCCAGAACGCGCTCTGGCTGGAGAAGCAAAACGTTACAACGAAACAGAAAAGAACTTACAAACAGCGACGGATGGATTTTCACATTTAATAATAGACCAAAAAAAAAATGCTGAGTCATTCTTTTTTTTTATATGTACATCAGTAATTACAAGTTCATTAAGCTAATATCCTGCAGTTTTACACGGTTTCTTCAGCTTCTTCTAGTAATGCTTGTTTGTCTTTACATACAAAATATGCCGAGTCACTGGAATCACATTTTTAAAAGCCTGGAGGTGTTTTTTTTCCGCCACGAACGATTTTCTGAAAACCGCTCGAACAAACGTCGTTCACAATACTTTCTCATTATTTACAAAAGGACAGCAACTGCTAAATTATACATATTAACAAACTACTTCATCAGTATATATATATATAATAATAATGCCGCTATACAAAGAGAGGCGGAGACACGGAGGGAGGGTCACGTCGGATTTTACAGTGCACTTTTATGCTGACGCTGCAGTGTTTGGGATTAAAGGTGCAGTGTGTACGGTTTGGAGTCATCCACGGGTGAAACTGGAAAAAGCGGACTAAAACATAGCTACTGGGCTTTCTGATTGACGCCCCCTAGTGTTCCGGAGGTGTAAGTGCTAACGTTAGCTCGGAAGATGTTAGCTAGCCTAACATCTGTGGTAGCCCTCAGTTTTCTTCAAAAACTCAAACGTTGCTGGGTTTGTAGATTCTGCGCTACAGTAAAAACCTGTGGATACAAAATGGCGGCCTCCACCCTGATTACACGCAAATAAAAACATCCATGTTATCGTCGATTCCTTTTCTGCTGTTAGAAATGTAAATGGTTGCGGCTAAATCGCACACACTGCACCTTTAAAGCGTTTCTAAAATATAAAGCTGCCTTTGTTTGGCAATAAATTAACATGTGTTGTGATTACTGGTATTTACGAAACGAGTAACACTCTATAAATACGCAGTTGCTGTACATGTCGGAAAAGGTTCACTGTAAAACTAGCGTCACCCGACCCGATAAATATTGAGGCTTGAGAGCGAAGACAAGATCAAAGGAAGCTGCTCATCGCTTTGAATCAAAGTCAAAAATGGGTTTTTGTTGGCGGCAGCAGAGCGAGGGGGCGGGGCTTCTACACATTTCCCTGTACGCGTGGATGTTTTGAGAAACCCGGGGGAAGGCGGACGCAGATGGGGGAGGAAGTAATGATTCGGAAAATCAGAGGTTTGGGACGCGGGGATCAGGAAGTCAGAGGGTTTTGAACCGAGATCAAAGCCCTGAGCTGAGCTCAGATGGAGGAAGTTAAACGTCAACATGGAAGTTTCCTCTGAAGCCATTTTTCAATAAATCTGGAAAAAACATGTCGGAACCGGTCACTAAATTTACATAATACCAGAGAAAGTTCAATTCTTGTCTTGGTCTCAACTAAAACCGACTTTTTCACAAAGTCAGACTCACAAACAGAGTTCAACTATTCCTGCGTGTAAACGCAAACTAGACTCTAGAGACCTTTAGCCAGTCCTGCTAGCATCTAATGCCATCACATGGACCATACAGCTGCTACCCTGTTTGCCGTCAGGCCACAAGGGGGAGCTAGGATTTCATCTTTAAAAAGAGTAAAAAATAAAGGTGCCCCGTTTGCTGCTAGCTAACTGTAGCTAACTGTAGCTAACTGTAGCTAAGAGTGGGTATATCACCGGTACGGTAGCAGTCAATGAAGGATTTCCTTTCAAAGTCATGTTTCACCCTGAGGTCCAGTTAGCATTGAATGCTAACATACGGACAACACCGTGACCACAAGGGGGAGCTAGTTTTGCATCTGATCAACGAGTAAAAGATACACCGAGAGCTAGTAAGTAGTTTACTGCTCGGAATGGAACCAGTTAGCTTTGAGCTAACTGTAGCTCACCTGATTATGCAAAAGGTCTAATGTTAACAACTTAAAAAGGGGAATATCGCCACCTACAGTAGCGGAGGGGAACTACAAGTGGGGGCTTGTAAAAGTGGGATTAAACCAAGCTACAACTCAAAGGTTCATGTAAACGTAGTAACCGTCTTCACTCAACACGTCTGTTTAGAGAAACTTGCAGAGTCATCGTTTTTCAGCCAACCAGCAGGACTGAGAGAGTTTCCAGGGGCCGGGTGAAGAAAAATAGAAATTCTTCTTCTGCTGCTTCACAATAAAAGCCTCCCGCCGGCTTCCTGCTGGAAACCTCTTAATGTGAAGCAGCAGCAGCCAGAAAAGTTGGGATTGCATCAGCAGTAACCTAAAGTTACCCAGCGGGGGGGGGGGGGGGGGGGGGGGGCTCCAGGGACCACGCGGAGCTGTTTTCATATGAGGGGTTTTCTACACAAATCTGCTGCTGCTGCCCTGCAGGGGGCGATGGCGGGCTGAGGCATGCATCCGAGTGGGCTGGGTTTCTACGAGAGAGAAAATATCTTCAATACATTTGGTAAAAAAAAAAGCAATGCAAAAGTACTTGATAGCAAGTATTACATGTACTGTGTGATGTACAAGGTATTACTACATCACAGAAAGCCATGAAATCAGACCGTACAGCCCATAATAAACATGGACGCCAGTCCCGTTTTAGAGCATGTAAGTAAAATAACGGGGGAGCAGGGAAAGTGTCCACTCAGCTCAAAACAGATGACTTTTTTGTTTCAATGCGTGTGGGAGGAACTTGCCGTGAAAACGCTGACGCAGCGTTTTTTTCCCCCTTCACCTAAATTTCCCTCGTCACCGTCTCGGCTCCGGGACGAGCGCAGGAACCCGAGGCTGCTGCTGCTGCCGCCGACAGATCTGGGTCAGAGAGGGATTTACAGGTAATAAGAGTTTTGTTCTGCTGACGCTGAGGTTGGAGACGCCGGGGCGGAAACTGGCCACTAGGGGCAGCAGAGCAAATCTAAAGTCGTGGCCGAACCACAGAGGAAACCAAAAACACGTACAGAGTCCAAATCCGCTTCAGTCACCGAGTTAGAAAACCGTCACGGGTTCGCTTTCCTTCATCATACAAAAACCTTCAGTCGCAGGGTCCGAACCCGTGACCTTTAACCTTTCTCAACAACTGTGCTGTCACACCGCCTCACACAGGAGAACCTCCGGGACCGACACAAACAAGCGCCCCCTGGTGGCAGATTTACCTTGGCTGCACAATTTTACATTCATTTGTAAAAAGCAAAAGAAAACAAAAACGAAGGAGGAGTGAAGAACACAATCTGGCCTCTAGGGGGCGTGATTACAACAGTACATGTAGATCAGCGGCAGAGGATCCAAACAAAATGAGAATTCTGCTGCGAGTGAAATGAAAGAAGTCTCAGACTGCACTCGTAAATTTTCCTCGCTGTTGCTGTCGGAAGGAATAAAGGAATTATTTGTGTCGGTGTAAAAAAAGAATAGCGCATCGTCAGCGGCGCTGCAGGCGGCGCAGACGTGGGCGTGCACATAAATCTGATCGGATCCATTTTGTTTCTCTCGTCTCGATCAGCTCAGGGTCACAGTCTGGACCTCGTATCGCATGTTCAAGTATTTCTGCTTTAAAGGTGCAGAGGTGCAATTTAGACCACGGGATTAAGCAGTTACAGATTGCCAGCTACATCCACAAAACAATGTCGCCTGCAGTTCACCTCACGGCCACAGGTGTCACTACAAAGATCCAATTTTGAGAAATTCCCTAACGCTCCCCCAAAGCAACATTACTAACTTTTAGCTCAAACTAAAAGACGCATGTACTTGCTGCTGAGCCTATGGTTCCGCGGGCTAACAGTGTCCTTAGCTAGCTAGCGGACAGTGTCCTTAGCTAGCTAGCAACAACAACATCGTGTCACAGCTCAGAAATAGAATCCAACCATTTAAGCCGAGTCACTATAATCATCAAATTCGGCAGTGTTCCTTCGTAGTCCTCGGCACTACGTAACTTTTCTGGGGTCGGCGGCGGCTCTAGCTAGCTAGCTAGCGCTGACACAAAAGCCACAGTGTGTAACAGCTTTGAAACCACACCAAAGAAATAAATTGCACGGCTGCTAAAAAGTGTATTAAAGGTCAGGGAACGTGGCTGAAACAACGCGTGGAGGTACTTTGTTTCCACGGCGCCGGCTCCGTGACGCCTTGCTGAGCGGCGTTGTGGGCACATCCGCGCTCCCTATAATTACAGAATGTCAACTTTGTTCATGCTTTTCTGCTCTGACCTTTCCGCGGCGCTAAGAGTGTGGCCTTTTAACCGGAACCGGCGAGCGGCTCCAGTACCGCCGCCGCCGCCGATCACATGTGGAAGAGCCCGGGAAACTAAACACGTGGGGGTTTTAAGGCGCAATGCCAGTTATTAAAGCGTTCTATAAGTGTACTTCTGCGCGGGCGGGACGTTATTAACTCGACTGTCGACGCGGAGGAGGAGGAGGAAGAGGAGGATGGATGGATGCACGGTATCTAAACCCGCGATCCTTTGATCCTCTGAGGAGATGACCAGGATCCAGCTGTGCTAATCTGAGCCCAACGAGAGAAGAAGAAGAAACGATCACAACAGAACAAAGCAGCAGCTGTTTGAAAAGATCAAAGTCCTCTATATGTCTTTGTGTTGCTGTGACGCTTTTCATTCTATTTTCCCTCATTAGAAAAAAAAAATAACTTGACCTGTACCTTTAAAAAAATATAACGATGGTTTCAAATAAGGTACAAAAAGAGGGCGGAGCAAAAATACCACCGGCGTCAAGGAAACTGAAAACACCAAGGATGGACAGCCGGCAGATCACACAGCAAGAGATGGTGTTAAAGGTGCAGTGTGTTGTGTTTAGGGACGCCTAGTGGTGAAACATAGAGGAGAACCTATGGTAGCTTTCATTTTGAATAATTTTTAAACTAAAAAGTTTGTCCATTCCAGGCTACTGTAAAAAGATGGCGGTGCAACATGGCGCCCTCTAGTGGAGAGGAACTTGAGAACAACAATTCCTACATTCAGAATTTCACCAGAATCCTACACACTGCACCTTTAAACCCATATAAACACATTTTTCCTTCATATTTTTTTCATCCATAAATACAAAATGTCTTTACTGAGGTGTGGCCTTTTCAAAAGTCAATTTAAATCACTTAAATCTGAAGCCTGATTTAAAGTTGCACTTTGTCCCTTAGTGTCCTTCATAGGTTTGATTCTCATTTCCTCCAATGCATTTTCTTCATTGCCACATTGGTGTTGACGCCAACTAGTGGACTGGAGGTGAATTTGCAGTGCGACAGGTAAAAACGAATTAGACAGTACAGTTGAATGAGGCGGCGGCGTGTGCAACTATAAATCAGACTTTACACACTGGACCTTAAATAAAAAAATTAAAAAATCATACGCCTTCTTGTCTTTGTTCTTTGAGGTCTGGCGCAAAATCAAACGACAAACATTGACATTTGAAAAGAAGCGTCTCCTCGTCCTGCTGTGTTTACATTTCATGTGGGATTGGATTAGTTCAACGTTAGCATTAGCGCTGCAGCATCGATGTAACGACAGACGTCACGGCGAAAGGGGCCCGATCGCTCAGACAAGACATTGAATAAGTGCCACTGAGTGGGTGGGGCTGGGTGGGCTGTCGCATTCTGGGACACGGCAGCAACAATTAGAGGCTATAGATCACCACGGCAACGATGTCAATCCGTTGGCTCGTGCAGATCAGCCTAATCACTTCAGTCGATCTATAGGAAGGAAGGAAGGAAGCCCGGGTCACGTGAGGCGCAGCGATGCTAAAGGGACAATCATTAAATGCCCCCCCGCCGCTAACTGTTTAAATGTGTGCGTGTGCGTGTACCTTTGTGCATACATGGGTTTAATCGCAACTAATTAAAATTTCAATTGGCTCACAATCCAGCTAGCCAGCCAGCGTGGACGACACCACAAAACCTAAAGGTTGGGGGGTGAAGTTAAGTCAACACTGTGTTTACCTTATGTTTGTCCTTCATTGTTGAACCAGGTCCCCACAAAGCAATAAAAACATAACAATGTGTGTGTGTATGTTCCTGTATTGATGTCCTTGTGGGGACTTGTTTGACCACATGACCTATAAAATGCGAGTGGAACGTGAGAGGGAGGGGCTAATGGGGTGGGCAGAGACAGTGCCCCACACAGGCCATAGAGGGAACTGCGGCAGAAGACGCAGGCCGAGTAAAGGAAAGCTGGACGTGGTGTTTGCTCGCTCACACACTGAAATGTCCCGCACTGCAGTCTGACACCAGGCCTCAGAGTTAGTGTGTGTGTGTGTGTGTGTGTGAATTAACACAATAAAAAAAAAAACAAAGAACATCAATAATTTAAGTGAAATGACTTCGCAACTCCAAGTCTCTGGATTCTTCAAAAACTACGAGATGATGATCTCTGCTAGCAGCAAGCCGCGGTCGCCCCGACAACGAAGGGGCGTGTCCACAAATGTTAAATGTCTTTTTTGTTTTTTCATTTTTTCATCTTTCGATGGGAAAGCAAATGCTTCGTCCGTCCCTCCTGCTGAAGGCTCCTCCCCCATATGTTCAGTTTCTGTCATTCAGTTCCAAAGAGGGAGGACTGGGAGGGAGGCGGTCCACCCGTTGACTCCGCCCCTCACCGACAAGTCAGTCCTGTGTCCCAGCATGCACTTCTCCCTGCCGGAGCGGAGCTGGCAGAAGTCTCTTCAGGAGGGAGGGGGCCGAGGCAGGGGTGGTGGAGGAGGGGGCGGGGCTGCTGATGGGAATGGTGGAGCAGGGCAAGGCGGGGCTAAGGGGGGGGGGCGGGGTCAG
>JAFBJT010106150.1:89298-115861 GCA_016785325.1 Chascanopsetta lugubris
CAAATGTGCTTCACCACATTATTATTGTAGTTTGATGCCCCTCCACTTACCACAGCTACACAGCAGGGTAATAAACGCTCTCAAAGTGAACAGAATTTATAGTCATGGTATTGTGTTTCCTTTCAACGGAGCTGTTTGTATGGAGGATTCATGCTCCACAGATTTGATCCAGTATGCTGCTACTCTGGGATCAAATCCTCACCAGTCTAGTCCGTCATGGAGCCAATGGAAATTGAATTGAATTGAATTGAAATACTTTATTTAATCCCTTGGGAAATTCAGCGCCACAGATTCGCTCACATTAAACGATACACAATAAACATAAAACATAAAACATAAAACATAGAGGTAGTCAAAGGACCACTATATAAACCGGGGTAAAACTATACACTCTCAGAGAATGATAAAATAAGGGAGAATCTAAGAAACATATATAAAACGATGAATGAGCAACCGAAGAGGCCGACCTGTCCGATAAACAATATCAATGAAGATTCCATCAGTCTTTCTAAACATACCATGCCTGTAGCCAACAGAGAGTGAGAAGGTCAAGGACCAGCCCCGACAGCTCAGCAGTTTCAGAATAGACTATCAGCTCCACCTAAGGAACATACATAGGTGCTAATTAGCCTAGAATGATCTTCAAAGACACACCAAGATCATGGAAAATAAAGTTTTTACCCCATACTTGCTCAACCTCCACTGTGTGACAGAGAGGCCACCAGTCTGAGAAGAGACACACTTCCTATCAGAGTACAGAAAACCCGGGAACCTGCCAGGTAGAGGCACCGACATGCAGGGACGTATTAGACACTAGACTCAACGAGGCCGAGTCCAGCCCTGAAAGTACTGCATATACAACACAGACTCCGTGGCACCACAGTGATCAGGGTTCACTTATGGGCAGATGCGATTGACAGGTGTGTGTGTGTGTGTGAGAGAGAGAGAGAGAGAGAGAGAGAGAGAGAGAGAGAGAGAGACATTTTGTTTTGTCTGTTTGTAAATATATTTGTTGTCTATTGTGTGTACAGGTGACTAAATGCCTCTTCTGAAAAGTGAAAATGCCCCTTAGCCTTAGTGTCGATCTTCTGCTTCCACTTGGTGGTACTCTGCATTCCGTCCTTGCGCGCGACATTTCACTGCATTCTAATTTCATTTACTGATGTGAAACTGTGAGGTGAGTAGTATTGCTGGAAAATCTAATTACTGAGCATAATAAAGGCAAACCTCTAAAGCCCTGTCCCTATTTAGTCTCTCTCTTTCATTCCTGATATCACAGGTGCTGCAGTTGGCTTTTCTCTCATCAGTCTCTGCCAATATCTGCAATCACATATATTATTGCAAATATCCCCTTCAACAAGGAACAGTAACCTTTGTGTGACAGGGCTGTGTTCATTCATTTTCTTTTTGAGCTATTGAAAAATTAATATTGTAACTGTTTTTAAATGAAATAATAAAACAGCTTTGAAGGAGTTATTTAAATACATCATATCAACTAAACAAATGCTGGGTTCGGGTTGGTGTCTTGTTTTAGTGTAAGGACACAGCCCTTGATTAAAGGGTTCAAATTTGCATTGAGGGAGTATTCAAGGATCAAGGATGGCAGAAATCTGCTGACCACCTGGAACGTGCACAGTGGATCCGTTGGAGCACACACACACACACACACACACACACACACACACACACACAAACACAGCTCCCGTTCGCTTCACTTCCTCATATCATTGTCTAAACAAAATGTCTCCGTTGCGCAACTGAGGTTGCACACTGACTTGTTCTACACATCCATCCACACACACACACACACACACACACACACACACACACACACTCCTCCGCACGCCACACAGTTAAAACGCAGACGCAATCATACCAGTCAGTGCCGTTCAGACAGCCAAACAGGGGCGTAACTAACTGCCCTGTATTTGAACAGCATTCTAGTGCACTTTGGGGGTCATGTGACCAGTTTCGTTTTTTTCATTTTTAATTATTTGTTGCGTTTTACATGTTTAACGTGGGGGAAATATAAGGGAAATGTATGGTAGCGACCAGCTACATGAAAGACATGCCGACGCTCTCCCCGATGCAGTGACGTCACACAACACTGACGCACGGCGAGATGTAAACAATAATGGCGCCGCCCATGGTGACCGGCTCCGTGTGCAGACGCCGAAATACTCTGGTAAGGCAGACTGGGAGGCCTTTCATGCCCAATTTGAATTGTTAGCATGGGCTGTGAGCTGGTCAGAAGAGGACAAAGCACTGCAGCTGGCGCTGCGCCGCACAGATGAAGCATTAACTTGTTTGCTGATGCTGAGCACAGCTGAAAGAGGGGAGCTTTGGTCCGAGCTCTACAGAGACGTTTTGGACAGTGTAACTAAGCAAGTGTCTTATGCTCAGAACTGTCTAATAGACGCAGACGTCCCGGAGAGCCACTCCTTATTTTGGCAAATGACATTGAGACACTGGCTAGGAGAACATATGACCTTATGCCCTCTGCAGAGCGAGCTAGCCAGAGACCGATTTATCCAGACGATAGCCCCCAGAGAGCTGTGCACCCAGACACAACTGGCACACTCCCACTCTCTGCAGGAGGCACTGGAACTTACAGGGGCAGGACGGAGGTGAACAGCCAAGATGGAGGCTGTCCGTTTGTGAGGGCCGTGGTGGAAGACTGTCACAAGACGGATTGGGAACCCAAGCGCAGACAACAATTTCAGAGTGCAGGATGATGATATTTATTTCCACACAAAACTCAGGACACAGGCGAAAGGCAAGATCACAAGACAGGCAAGGGTCAAAAGCAGGAAACAGTCAAAGGAATAATGATGCTGAGAGCACAGGAACAGGAAGTCGGGAGTCGTTGCCTGAGAGCTGGAGTTTTGGGGGCACAGAGTGGGTGGAACCAGCGACAGGGGAGAAGAGGTGGCAGGTGGTGGTCTCCAAGGCTCTTAGAGAGGTGGTGTTGAAGACTTCTCATAAGACAGCCGGGGCGGGGCACATTGGAGTTTCTAAAACCCTCCCCCGGCTCCGTTAGGGGTTCTACTGGGGTCAGCAGCTCAGGAGAGACGTCAAGGACTGCGACCTCTGTGCAGCCTACAAAGGTCCCCCAGACCAGTCTCACGCCCAACTCCAACAGCGAGCGGTGGGGGCTCCAATGGAGAGAACAGCAGTGGAGGTGATGGGCCCCTTCCCTCGCACTTACAAGGGACATTGTTATGTGCTTGCTGTCATGGATTACTTCACAAAAATGGTCAGAGGCATACGCCTTGCCAGATCAGGAAGCAGAGACTGTAGTGGATGCTCTGGTCGAGGGCATGTTCTGAAGATGAGCAGCGGAGACCATCCACATCGACCAAGGAAGAAACTTGGAGTCACGAGTGTTTGCTGTTATGTGCAAGCGTCTGGGCATGCTGAATACCCGGACTATGCCTTTGCATCCCCAGAGTGATGGACTGGTGGAACGGTTGGCCAAACAGCTAGCCATCCTCACCAGAAAGGCAAGGTGAGATACAGAGTCCAACTACCGCTCAGGGGAAGAAGAGTGGCCGTCCACAGACAGACTGGCCCCACACAGAGGAGATGCACTCGAGCCTCATCACCGCGAACCCACGCACAGGCGAAGAAGATGGGCTGCAGAGAGAGATGAGCGCTGGGCTGAGTGCTGCGTGAGGACTGTTGCCAGTCGGCGTGGCTGTGGCCGACAGTGGCCTTTTGTTATTCAGTCTTAAATAAAGACACTTGCCATCGATCACTCCTCGTTTTTCCACCGCTCCTTTCCAGGCGCTACAGTATGTTTGATTTTTCTTTCATTTTTAAAAACTATTTAAATAAGTTAATGTACATAGACTGAAAAATAATGACAAATTTGTATTTTTTGTGTTAATTCCGCCCATGAGAGGGGCTAAGAGTTCAAAAAGGGACCATTTTGAGTCCAGGGGGGAGAGTCTAGTGGATTCTGAGGTTGAGGCTGGTTGAGTTATACCGTGGGTAACAACAACGGAATGTTTTTGCCGTTTCTCTTCTTTTTTTTCCTGCCTGGATGAAACAGCGTTTTTTCTTTCACTTCTGAAGGGTTAAGATTTATTTTTTCCATTTGTTATTTCACAAGAGCTGTCACTGTAAATATTTGCACCACCCATTATTGCACGTTGGGAGGCCTGTTTGATAAAATACCATTAACTATATTTTTTCCAACTGCGCCATCATTTTTCAATACGTTTAGAGCCTGGTTTAAAGAATCCCGCTACAGACTTTTTTTTCCCTCTCTCAGGGTTTCCATTGTTAGTGGCTGTTTTTGTTTGAGCGTCATTCATCAAAGATCTGTTCCTCATATCCGAAAGATCTTGCCCATCCTGTTGGATCAGAGACCATAATGACTTTACCATGTGAACAAAAAGGATTGTAAGAAGAAAGCACAGAAAACATGTTTATCTTAGTCTGACGAGTTAAACAGTGAAACAACAACTCCAACGAAAGAACTATAATAATTTGAATATCTAATATTAAAGGTGCAGTGTGTACGATTTTGGTAATCTTGTCACTTCTGTAGAAATAAGATTACAAAACAATTATAAATAGATATTTTATGGATGTATAATGACCTCAATGTATGACTTCCTTGATAACATAGGCAACCTCACCTAACAAGAACACAGCGCCTCTGCCCCGTCGACCAAAGGCGTAGAAGGTTCACTACACAGACTGTACAAATCAGTGCTTGTTGATTTGTTGCTTTTAAAACACATGCTTCTGTTTGTTGTGTATCAGTTCCTAAATGTGTCCTTGCTGACTTGGCCGTTGTGTTCATTTCTTTGAAATGTCACTGAATCTGCCCTGGATTGAAAATGAGCCACGCTCCGTGCTGGTGTCCAGTCCGTTTAATGCCCCTCTGTGGTGTCGAGGAGCAGCGTGAAAACTACGAACACTAAACTCATTCCAACAAACATGGCGACACACGCGGGACTTCACGGAGCCAATGTAAAGTGTCGGTTACCGTGTGCGGCCCGGAAACCGGCGGGAGACGGAGCATAGAAACGTCCTCCGTCCTGCTCGAGCGCCGGCTCTCCCTCTCTCTCCCACACTCTCCGCTTTCCCGCACAAACACTTCCGGGTCGTACGACTTCCGGGTCAGGTAACTCACGTACATTTTAAATGATTCAAATCAATTTTAAAATAAACGAACAGCATTCGGCAGCAGCTCTACAGCGCACAGGTGTGCAAAGGTTTTGGTTAATACAGGTGCACACATACAACAAGGAACCCCGACAACAGACAATACCGCCGACTTCCGGTGTCGCCATGGGAACACATAAACATTTTCCACTTGCGTCAGCTACATTGACTCTCTCATGCCTTCCCTCCTTCCTGAGAGATGGAAATGCCGTTTGGCCGCTACTGACGCCAGAGTGTGCGCTGTGACTGACTGCGCGGTCCAGTGTTTGATTCCGTGCGTTCCAAAGTCAAGGAGACATTAAAGGCATGTCCAACACCAGTGCCTTTGTTGTCTTCCCTGATGAAAGTCAGCTCCTGGAGCCTCGTGTTCATCCCACCGTGTCGTGAAGTTATCGTCACCATTTCATCGTGGACCAAAGGAATGCGCTCGCACGCATGAGGCAGCAAAGCGCGAGAAAGGCCACACCTGCCGGGCTGGTTTGCATGGAATGCGGCCTCCGCTGTTCCCGGCACTTTTCCCGCCTTCATCGGTGAAGTGAAGTAGGTTGTGTGGATGGATGTTGGTGGAAAAGGTCATCTGCTCATTTCAGATCATCCTGCCCTCATGAATCCCTCCTTTCGCTCACAGATAAACACAGCGCTTTTGTAAGAGCTCTCTTTTTGATAAGGCAACTATAACGCTGTCAAGATACATTTCATCCCACTCATGTGTTTTTAATGATCAGCCCTGACATTTAACTATTATGATTCTGTTTGGACCTGAGGGAGAGAGCAGACCCCAGCGACACGTGAAGTTCCGTGTCCGGGAGAATCATTATCATCCTGTTTCTGACTCAACGCTCAAACTTTTAGCAGCTCAGTCATTTGTACAATTCTCTTAAAACAGAAGACAACCAGCTCAGATTGGTTTTGGGACTTAATGCTGCTGTGTGTTTGGTCTTTGATTCATTCTTGTCTGTAGAAATAAAATTACTAAACAATCATGTACAGACATTTTCAATAATGTCCAAGCACCTCAACGTATGACTTACTTTTTGCATGACCACTGAAGAGTGAGAGAAGAAATGTGCCGGTATCAACTTTAACTCACACCCTCCCCTCTAAGGTATAGTGTGTGAGATTTAGTGACATCTAGTGATGAAAATGCACATTGTAGCTGAACACCCTTCACTTCAACTCTCTTCAAAGCATGAGGGGGAACCGACAGTCACGATAACCTTTACAATGCAATTCAAAATGTGTAAATCCAAAGGCCTCACTCTTGGATCGTAAATATTTGTACATTCAAGTATTGTTACACTCTTAAAACACATCGGATGTACACACACGTACGTTCATCGTGACGGTTAATGTCGTGACTTTTAGCATCGATCAAACAAAGCTGGAGGCGTCAGCGTTGGAAGAGCAACAGCCTTTGGAAACAAAGGTGGCTGGTTGGAAACACGGCCGAGTCCAAACACGTAGCATCGTTGATCTGATTCCACATGAGGTCGATGCCTGGACCTGTGAGCGCCCATCCACACCCGCCCTCGGCCCCCTCGGCCCCCTTCCTCGCCTCTGACAGACTCTAAAAGCACCGTCATGTTTTCATAGCGCTTGGTGTCGCAGGACCTACGACACAACAGCGGAGACTGGAGAGCACCGGACAGCTGTGACCATATAATAGTTGTGTCTTCCACAAAGTGCTCACCAACAAATCAAAGTGTGTAAGTAACATTTTTTTAGCAGCTCAAACTCATGTTGTCACAAGAATCAGCAAAGAGTGGGCTCAGTTTTATTCGCCTTCAAAATAAAAGCGTAAGAGTTGCTGACTGGATCAGTCAAGGCCCAGCGTGCATTCTCTGTAGCTTCATCTGAACTGGAACAGGTTATTGACGAGATGTTTGCGATATCATTGATTGGGAAATGGGACACAACCAAATGCTGTATGAAAAATGCCTCACAAACACAAAGCTGCAGGTGAGTACCTAAGGCAGTATATATAGCGCATTGTTTCTATTTACTTTTTACTATATCTGCAGTTTTTTGTGGATATACAGTCTTATGTAAGTATCTATTTAAATTGTTATTTTCTTTGCACATTTTTTCCTCCTGTAAATTGCACATCCTAATTGCACATTTTCCTCCCATTGCCTTGATAATTCTGTCACGGTGAGCTGCTGTAACCAGGGAATTTCTTTTCTATTCCATAAACAAACAGGAGTGAGGAGAAATCAGTCTGACACACATGAACGTGCTGCTGGTGGAAACCTACTGTCGACACCGGAGTTATATCATCGACACGCTGCCTGCATGAACCGACAAGCTACGATATCACAAACAATAAGAGCACACACACACACACACACATTTCCATGCATCCTTTATTCCGTTATTAGCAATAAAACATCCATTGTGCTGCCTCCTGCAACAACCATCACATGTATAACAATCGGGTTCATGGTATATTTAAGGCTTGTTTTTTCATTTTACACAGTATTACAAAATCTGACTACAAGCATCATCTGTTCTTGATTTGCATATTGTGACTTGAATGTTATAAATCAATGAGACTAGACTGCCCTTGGTACCGGCGTATATGTGTAGAGATATTGAAGTATAACATTACAGAGAGTTATCGTACAAACTGGCTTCAGACACAGTTTCAATCTATCAACATTTAGAATGGAAAGCGTTAGTAAAAATTGAAGTATCAAAACCATGATCAGGGTTATGATGGTTCTTTAAAAAGAGTTGCTATTAGAGAAACACCAGCGATGACTAAAGGCTCGTTATCCAGAACACCAGCCCGACATTATTCAGAAGAATCAGAAAACATTGATACCCGACTGACAAACCACTTCACAGCAAAACACAGATCAGTCAACAATCATCACAGGAAGCGAATCAAAAATCCACCAAACGCGTTTTACCTCTGGAGAGGGTTCAACATTTACTTCACTGTGATAGTGTTTCCGTTTTTTGGTGCAATTTAAACTCCTTCCTTTAGTCTTATACTTCATTTTATTCAACAAATTGTCCACAACTGTCAGGAGTGATAAGCTTTTTTTTTCTCCTCTCCATGTTTCTTCATATCCTTCATTCTCTTCTCCCAACGACCCACTGCCCACTCACAGGGCTCAGACACCAGGGTTAGAGAGGAACATTCGAAGCTCAGGAACACGAGGCAAACAGAGGGGAATGATGGCGGCCAGGCTGAAGCTGGTTTTAGTGCCATGCTGTCATGTCAACAACCTCTGCCCACACACACACACACACACACACACACACACACACACGCAGTCTAGCTCGCCACAAGACCAACTGATTGATTCCTCCTAATGAATAGCAGCAGTTATCAGTCCCATGAGAGGTGCGGAATGACTCGATGAAATGTGTACAAAACGTAAGGCTTAACTTTGAGTATGAAATGACTGAAAAAATAAATTAAAATCAAAACAATCCAGCAGCATGTGCACCTCGAGTGTGTTTCACATGGAGTGGGCTTCACAGTTCAGTGTCTTGAGTCCACAGGTGGGCCCTGCGTCGCGCCGCCTGGCTTCAGCTTTACAGTACGGAGTCCAGAGCCTCGGCTGTCGGGTCTCATTAACGCGGGACCTAAAGGTTAGAGAGGTGCAGCTCCGGTACCCGCAGCACTCGGCTCCACTCAGGAGACCCAACATCTGGGATGTTCATCGTTGCTTTGCTTATTGGCAGTGGCGCACGGCTCCTGTACCACGCTGATCAGTGCTGCTGAGTTGAAGACAGCGTCACTCTGTGGGAGTGTGAATGCATGAATGTGTTTGAACTCTACAACAGTGAGATCAAATCCATCAAAACCAAGTCATGTTGATGCTTTCAACACGAGATGTAACCAGCGTTTGTACATTTGTCATTCATGATGTAACCTTTCATAGCAGAGCTTCAATACACTGTTTTTTGGGATTGGCAAAGCAATGATGACTGTTTGCGTTCCAATGAAATTATGATGCCGTCTGAAAATTCTAATTATTTAAGGAGTAGTATATTCTTATTCTCTCAGCACGAGTTTCTGCCAATAAGCAATGCACAGTATGAGCTGCTGGACTTTTCGATGAGGTTTGGTGGCCCCCATGTGCCAGGTTGTGTAACAAACATCACAGCTATAAAACCCAGATGTGTGGGGATGCACTCTGGAGAACGGCTTTGATGTTCACACCACCTGAAAACAACACAGACCTCTGATTGAAATTGGGGAAAAACATGGAACACCAATGTCAAAAAACCATCCATACAAACATCTTCAAAAGACCGGAAATAAATCATTACCTGAAAATGCCAGCACATTAAAAGTGCAACTGTTTGATCAACCCTGAATGGCAACTTAAAAATACATATAAAGTAGAAAACAGTTTGTATTTGGAGGTGCAAAATTGATACTTCTTCACCCGGTATAAAAGAATACAAAAATCAAGCTTGAACATTGTAAAAGCAGGGGAAAGAGAGAGGATGATAAAGAAACGTGACGGTGACACTCGGAGACGCAGACGACAGGAGAGGGGGTGAGAGCTGGAGTGGGAAATGAGATTTGAGCAGCGAGTGCAATCAGGGGCCGGGCCCGGGTTCGACGGCAGACTGAGTCCACATGAGGGGGCAGCAGCCAGGTTTGTGACACTCTGTGGTGAAAGCCAAAGCTGTGCACTTTGCAGGGACAGGTTTCCAGCTCAGCTGCACCTCAACAGCCTCAAAGTAGTTCCTCTTCCAGTGCATGACGAGTCGGGGGGGGGGGGCACAGTGATGAGGTCACTCCGGTCTGTGCCCTGTGCTGACGAACAGAGGGAGCTGACGGAGGGGGAGGGGGAGGGTCCGTCAGTGCCGTTGAGCGGAAGCCCGGCCTGGCGCTCGAGCTCCCTCAGGAGGTGGCGAGCTCGAAGGAGATGAACTGCTTGAGTCTCTCCAGGTACTGGGCGTACAGTTCGATGTCGTTGTGTCCAGCGCCCTCCACCCACAGCGGCTCCACGGCGCGGGGGCAGCGCTCGTACATGGCCAAGCCGTGAGAGAAGTCGATGACCTCGTCCTCTGTGCCATGGATGACCAGCACTGGCGATGCCACCTTTGACACCTTGTCAATACTGCAGAGCCAGAACAGACAGAGAGAGAGAGGGAGGGAGACAGAGAGAGACAGACAGAGAGAGAGAGAGAGAGAGAGAGAGAGAGATTAAGGCTGAGAAGGAAAGAAAGGCAGGCTAAAGGGGGGAAAATGGGTCGAACCATGAAAACATTGGAAGGGCCTGTCGGTTTGGATCAGACAACTGACCGCTGATATTCAAAGACAGTTATGAATGGAACACGTTGACTCATTGTGGTGAGAGCAAATGGACTTCTCTCAAAACATGACTATTCCAAGTCTGGTGAAAGGAAGGTCAGCGAACATTCCTGCCTCCATAATGTTCCACGCCATGGAAATAAATGATTATCATAAAACACACCTTTACTCGAGCGTAGTCCAACATATGCCTGAAATCACAAAAATGTTTGATCTCATCACAGACATCTCTTCCTCCTCTGTGTGTGTGTGTGTGTGTGTGTGTGTGTGTGTGTGTCCTCTCTGACGCAGTACATTCTTACCATTATCTGACATTAACACGCCTCCACAGCATGTGTTCCTGTGTGTGTGTGTGTGTGTGTGTGTGTGTGTGTGTGTGTGTACATGTATAGTGAAGTGATAAGTGATCATCAATCACAGAACTTGACATGGGGTGTCACTAGGAGAGGAAAATATATTGGTGGTGCAACATATTCTCAATCTGACTCAAGAGGCACGATTATCAATATGTTGGAGCCAAATATATATAGCCAGTGTACTAATATATATATATATATATATATATATATATACCTGTCAATCATCATCAACTAGTTAGTGTGTTTGTTACAGATTTAAGAGGCTCCAAGAAAAGATTTATGCACATTTTCTTTACTTCTAAGTCAATGTTTAATCCCATTTAACAGACAGCGAAGACACCACACTATGCTGAACTGGATTATTATTATTGTGGGCTACGAGTTGATGAACAATTTCTATATTAGCCACTGATTCCCATCCCTAATTATCATTATTTTAATGATTAGATTTAAGACTTTGTTAATGCCACTCAGAATACAATTTAAAGCCAAATTTATATAAGTAAAACCAGGCAACATCAAACAGGCACAACTTTTATTCGTGTAAGATTCTTGCAAAATGGATTAAATAAATTGAGTACAATATATTTTTACACCCGATTTATAACTGTGGTTCACCGCTGCCCCCTTTAGTGTGTTAGTTGTTTTCTTTGCATGTTCTTTAATCTGAATCTTTTAATCCTGGTTGATCAACCAGTTTTCACTTAATGATTATTTTCCAATTTCAAACTTTGTAAATTGGATGACAAAATATTTTTTTAAATGTAAAACACTGGTTCAGCGTAGGGACCAGTGTGTGTTGCGTTATCGACCTGAGGTCTGGTCTCAGGCTGTCAAAGCTGGATCAGAACACTGGTACATTTCATTCCCACGGCGCTGAGAGTTGAGACGGATCAAAGCAGGAATTTGTCATCCTTTTCCAAGTCAGTGGTACAGTTTCCAAACTCATCAGTGCTTCTGTCTCACTCCACATGCTGCAGATGGAGCTGCAGATCACAGCAGCTGACACAGATTAGAATAATGTATAATGTGATAGGTGTCTCCGGGTGTCTGGAGAGCAGTGGGTGTCTGTGATCAAATGCTATAAAGGAAAAGAGCCAAGAGTTCCCGCTGGCTGAGGTTCATATCTGTTCGTTCCCGCGTGTCCAACATCTCAGTGGGACCCGACTGAGGAAAGAGCACAGCCACGTCACAGATACGCTGCTCTGCTCCTCACAACACTGCTACTCCTTTGTTTCAAGGTGAATCTTCTAAATGTAAAGACATTAAATTGATATTATTATGAAGTTCTCTCCCTCACACACCCACAGTTCAACCATGATCAGTGAAGTCTGGATTGATTTGTACAAAGTTCCAGTGTCGGCCATGCAAACAAACTGCTCACGAATCATCTTTGCCTATAACTGAAAGGTTCGACGGACGATAAAAGCAGGGAAATCATTGAAAGGAAATGAATTAGATCTATTCTCCAGTTTCCTCATCACTGGGGCACATAGACTGAATAACTGCAGCAGAGGCTGTCAAACCTGAATATTGTCTTCGTCAATATTTATGTGGATGTGACCGCTACAACAAGAAAACACAGATTACATATGACAGACAATTAGGGTTTAGGTTTGTGGCATTAACATCTAGGATTCCAGTATCTAATCTTCTAAAATTACAATCCCTTTCAGAATCGAATCATTTAAACCGTTATTATTTTTGAGGCTTAAATCATTCATTAGAAAATGTTAATGATTGAATGTCACTGCACGATTCTGTTAATTACGGCTGAAAAACCGACACTGTCAGTTTCAAAACTGTGACAAACTGTAAGAGGAGGAGCAGGCGAGTGACTGTAAATGTAAAACATTTCAGAAATGACTTGCTGACCAGCTCTAATCCTGACCCTCACCCCAATCTCAATCAAAGCCAGTAGAGCTCTCGCTCTGATTGGCTCGGTCAGGAAGCTGTGAAGCTCGGAGACGTGCGCTCCGTTGTGCAGCCGCCTGATCCTTTTTCTGGTTGACTGAAGATGTTCATCCCGTCCTGAGGATGAACATCCCTGAAGTTGGTCCGAGGCAAATTCACTTTAAGGACAGTGAAGAGAGTTCAGAATCGAGACTAAAGTTACATTTTTCTGTCTAATTGATCCGTTAATCTACACTGACGTTCTAAACTGTGTACGTACGTGAGAATGTTGTGTATTTATATCTGCTGCTAGATTCGTATTCCATCAGCACAAGAGCTGAGAATAGGACAGTGGCTCGTGCCGACGGCTCGGCTTTTCTGCCAAACGTGTCTGAGATAATGGTTTGGGCTTTGATCAACAAATAACAAACATGTGAGGAGTAAAAAAATAAAATAAAAAGAAAGTTGGGAGAATATCTGCTGCGTCGGCCTTCCACAGATGCATCATGGGATCGCGTGCCAGATTTCTCAACACCAAAATTTAAGACAAACACACAAGTTCAATCTGAAAGCTTCGCTCACATAAACTTCTCCGACACACAGCTAACGTGAATGATTACGTGAGATAAGGAGCTGCGCTTGAGGAATGCAGCTTTTTGCTGAGCTGTTACATGCTGCACTCCGGGGAGATGTCTGCTCAGTGTTTCAACAACCTCATGTATTGTCTTAAAATACCTTTTAGGTCAATTCATTTTGATGTCTGCCTTCATTCTTTCTTCTGTCTCTCACTATAAGAAATGTAGCATTGCAAGAATGTCTTTTTATGCTAAAACAATTGATATTTTTAACAAACAATCTGAATAAAAGCCAGATCTGAATAAAACCACTTGGCGTAAGAATATCCATGGGCAGATTTTCTCCTGACTCCAGTCTCAGAGACATTTCATTTCCAATGAGAGCGGTGGCACCTCTGTTTGCCGATTGATATTCCAATCATTTGTAGAATAGAAAACACAGTTGCCAACTCACACATCTACCGTCTTTCACACACCCCCCGATTCTCACTCCATCAAATCAAACAAATTAAAAACAACAGGTCCCTCAGGAGGAGGGCTGTTTAAGCCGGCCGGCAATATCTGAAGAGTAAATGCTTTTATTTTCAACGGTTTCTTGCAGACTGCAGTGAGCGTGCAGTCCGGGACGAGGGGCACAGCAAGCCTAGATTTACACAGATGGTGGTCTTCTGCTATTTCTGTGAAACTAGACAACTCTGCACATGTCAACGTGGTTCAATTTGATCAAACCTTTGTCAAATCTCGCCAGGACACAACACACACCTCTACAGCAGAGGGGGCTCATGGCAGGTTCTGAGGGAAGCAGGAAGTTAGACCCTCTGATGCAGTGTTTCCAGAGTGTTCATCCATTCATCTGTAAACTTCGCTAAACAAACAAACAAACAGATTTAAGTTTCTAGTCACAAATGACTTCCATCAATGCATTTATATAATTGCATCTTTCCACAAATTCTGATGCACTGGGTTTATCAGCTGTCTTAAACACCACATCTAACTTTCCTAAAGCACTGCAGTGCACACTTTAGCCACTGATTCACGAGGACCCGTAATAAATGCTGCCTTCCTTGTAAAAAAAGCGAGTATGACACTGATTAACTACTATATTTTCTCCAACATCCTCTGCTTTATTAGCAGTGATTTCTCGGATGGTTTAAAATGATCAATCCAGTCAAATATCTGGCTTTGACAATATTCAATATGAAGTAACTGCACATTCCTTTTGCCGACTCCGAAGAAAGACCAGTAAGATGAAGCTTTGATGATTTGAAGACGATGTCATTTGTACAGTTAGCTGACCTCTTAAAATACCCCCAGACATGCATCAAAGCACACAAAATGTACAATTTACGCTTAATTAACATTACATTATAATTAACAGTAAATGGCATAATTGTTGCAAGATATAATGAAAATAAGCAATAACAACATAAAGGTAAAAAAAGGTTACAAAAACTCAAAAATAACTGTAACTTAGTGCAGGGGTGGGTCATTATTTGACCAGGGGGTCACAGAAGTAACCCAGATTGAGACAGGGCCAAACAAGCTTTGTCATATCAATACATCTCGTCATTACATGTGAAATTATTGAAAACATACGATGGGCTCTTTACCAATATCCACCCATCAATCTATCAATCCATGCAGTTTACTCAATTCTCACTCCAAGTTGTGCCGAGAATATCACCTTCGTGGATTGATGGATACTGATAAAGAGCCCATAGTATGTTCTACAGAATTGTGTTTATAATCAAATGATGTATAAAGGATCAATATGCATGTAAAGAAAAATAGTATCTTTTGTCCGGCTGCTTCATTGTCATCACTGGGGCCATGGGGGACTATTAAGTGATGTGAGACCCCTAACACGGGGGGGGGTGTCTCATCTGACAACTTGAGAACTCCTCGGAGGAGGAGCTGGATGCTTGTGTGTGGTTGTCACTTCGAGTGACACGGCTTGACCTTCTATGACACTTCAGGCAAATTAATTAAAGTGAGGGTGGAAATAAAGATAATGTCTCGTCACTGAAAGCCGAGTATTCTCCCTGGGCATCGGTCAGGAAATGCCACAGCATTCAATATTGGGAATCTATACGATTCTGTCTTCATTCTTTGGAGCAACGGTGTAACTATTGTCTCTTCCAGTGAAATGATCACTGCCACATCAATGCTTCTCCTCTCAAACTTCACTCAAGTCGATTTCAGAGGGAGAAATACGGAGATTCTTTTACCTTAAGACTTTTGGTAATTACCTACAGTATGACAGCATTACTGTTTGGAAATTACTGTCTTGATATTATACTACATGTCAGATATCAAAGAGATTGTTTTTTACCACTAGAACGAGTCACGAGCGACTCGCAGAACTGTCGTCATCATTGTACTTCAATGAATCATTGAAGTACAATGATTCATGCACTTGTACGTACTTGTATTTGTGAAAGTACAGTGAATACACCAGGAGCCACACTGCTGCTGAGCGAGCCGCTGATGTGGATGACTAACAACCAATACAAGCAGGACAAGCACAATGCAGTGCTTGATTCGGAATTTGCAACCTTTCTTTTCGACCGATAAGAAAGCACCGGTATTTACTTACAAAGTCTTGATGGGAATCAGGACAGGTTTCAACAGGGATTTTCCAGTCATGTAGTAGAGAAAGCATAGTGGGGTGATTTGTGTGGAGGATGTATACATTATCACACAAAAATTAAATAAATCATTAAAGGGAACTTTTAAATGTTCCTTAACTAGTTTCAAATGAGAAAATCCTCGCCAGTAAATAGGAGAAAGGTAGTCAGAGCTGGAATCACTGGGCGGATCCAGCACTTCTCATCACAGCAAAGTGAAGAAAGGTGATCAAGTTTAAGCCGGCGAATCCACGGCAAAAATAGCAACATTTTGTCCAGGTAGCGAACGGTGGTAACTGAACTTCACAACATGGCTTGTAATTGGTCCAGCAGATGTAGTGTGAAAGACTGACCTGGGGAAGGCATCAAAACAGTAAGTCTTGCGAGTATCGGGGAAGGCCACACGAAGCCCGGACATGAGTGGTGAGTGAAGGATGACGGCAGCACATTCATATCGAGCAGCCAGGTCAATGGTGGGCACGGTACCAATGCTCTGACCATACAGGATGATGTTCTCAGGCGTTACACTGTACCTGTACAACAACAAACACACAGACAAGATTCACTGATAACACCATCGGACAAAGAAAAATAGAAATTCCATCAAACAATTGGAAGCATGTTAAGGGCTTGAAGTTTGAATGTGCCTCTTTGCATGTGTGTGTGTACAATCATAGGGTGTAAATTGTGGTATGTTACTATGACAATGACTTCCTTAAACCATAAAATGTCATTCTCTAGGGGTGTGACGATATATCGCCATACAAAAACGTGACGATACGCGTCAGTATGGTGAAAACCTGTTCCGCCATATTTGATAAGTCATATTTGTCGAGTCCAGGGGTGCGCCGGCAACGTCTCAACCAGCGCCCGTCATGTGTCAACACGGGAGGGAGGGAGGGAGGGAGGGAGAGGGAGAGGGAGAGAGAGAGAGAGAGAGAGAGAGATACACACACACACACAAGCCTGAAAGTTCCATTGAATTCCATTGAATTCAAAATGGCGGCCTCCATAAGAGGCAGGTGTATGTCATTATGTCACATTATGTTACATGTTGCAAAAAAAACATCACACAAACTTTAAACAAATCAAATAAAAACACTATAATATCGTATCATATGGTTATCGTGACTTCCATATCGTGTATCATACCCTATCGTGATATTAGTGTATGGTTACACCCCTATTATTCTCCCACCTCGCATTGTCCAATAGCCCCCACAAAATCAAGGACAGAGTTAATGTGGGCAAGTCTCCTCTAAAGTTTCCTGTCTGTGCATAGTCTCTGCCACTTACCTGCTACAAATGCACTTGAATAGAATCATACATGCTGAGATGATCTGAAACATGAGTCATATTTCTTCAAAAATTAGCTTCAATATTTTCATACAGTCATTTTTATATTAAGAATTGCTTTCACATTCCAAAATCAGAAGTCTGTCACTCAAATATAACTGTGCTTGTGTTTATATTCCCTGCATTTCAGTCATTCCGTTGCAATATAAACAAAAACCTCTAAAACCAACATTTTATGTTTTGGTCAGTGTTTGTTCAATGAGGAAAATGTTGGGTATCAACTCAATTTTAAAGTGTCAACGCTGCCTTGAAATAATGTAATTTAGAATTTGGCACAACAGAAAAAAACTCAATGGAATGTATCCCATGCTCTTGTTAGAGTCAAATATTGTTTGACAGAAAACACATTATCAAAAATAATGTGGAAGCTGGAAGATCTTCTTTCTCACATTACTTCAGGAAAAACATCAGTGAAACGTTGTTGTTTTCTGTGTCTGCTCCGCTGCGTAACTCACAGGTGCCGTTTTCCGGGGTGGCAGGAGAGGCAGGAGTGAAATGACCATAGTGACCCTAAACTGGCTGTAAAGGGCAATGTCTCAGCTGTCAGAAACTCTTTGAATCTTTCTGATAGTGGAGTTACGGTATCTAAAGCGCAGACATCGCGCTCGGTGTTAAGGGCTTAATGAAATGATACAGTGGTTGAGTGACCTCAGACTGAGATGGACAATGGGAGAAATGTGTGTGAGAATTGTGCACTGAAAGAGCCACTAAATATCCTAATTGATATTTTATACGATTCATTAAATTAGATATTAAATATGTAATTGAATATTGTATCAAATGTGTCCAATTCTCCGTATGAGTGCATCAGAGTTTACGGTTCCAGCGAACTAAAGCGTGTGGATCTTGGTTTTTTCTCCCGTTGCCATGCCGACTCGTGCTGTCGGGGCTCTATCAAGGTGGGCTTTTTATAGTCACTGCGTACGAGCTCAACTCAGAGTCAACGTACTCAGAGTTGATCAAACTAACTCAGATCCGCTGTAAAGAAACTGAAAACTCTGAGACAATCAGAGAACTCAGTGTCTCAACTCAGAGCTACAGGAGAGACTGAAGAGTATGTTGAGCCTCCTTTGTGAAATGGGCCCCAGGACAGTGGAGGAGCTTTTCCCAGCGCTGCAGGGTGAGAGGCGGCACTGGGAGAAAAAAGAGCTGCCGGGGGAGAGGATGAGAGGTACGAGAAAGGACAGCATGCTCCCTTCGCAGAGCCAACTATTTGGGGAGGAAGCTTAAAGCAAACACACTATCTTTTGACAGAGCTGAGAATGCACAGAGAAGGTGAGCAGCAACATTCAGCAGCCGTCTGCCACAAAGGACATCAACAGAAGGATTAAAGCCTCGCTGAACAGACAGCCATGACAAAGGATTTGCACAAGAGGTGCTAGTTGGTGCGTCCTATGAAGTGATGCCATCATAACAGCTCTTCAGATAACAGCTTGAGTGTGACTAATCTGCTGGCCTCGACAAATCCAGCCTGTAATAAGCAGCAAACAAACTGAATAGTCATCCTGATGGGAGATTATGAGCCCACACATGGATGAACAAAGTGCCTTCAGGCTGCCAACTGACTCACAAAACACAGGACCGCCCCTGACAGGACCCTTCACCACCTCGAGGATTAGTAGAGATGTAACTATGAGGTCCGGCAGAAAGATCACAGAACAAAAAGAGATCAGTTTCAGTTGGGCAGGTAATGAGAATGAATGATGATTCATCATAACTTGTTGTAATACAGTTGAGACAATAAGCTAATACATTCATAGGCGTTCAATATTCTTAGACACCTACACAGTTTGTATAAATGTGTATCATTTTTGTGGAACCTTTGGTATCCAATATCTTACAACAGCTTCCTTTAGTCAGTATTTTCTACACCAACTTTAAGTTCTTGGTTTTACATTTTGTAACTTTTGAGGGACTTGATGACTGAATTTCTAGCCTAATATTTTGTAACTGAAGTTTCCTGGAAGATCAGGTTAAAATGTCATCTTGTTATCAATTTTGCTGTTTGTTGCATGTCAATCATGCAGAATCAGCATCTCAGTGATCAATGACAGAATAACAGACTAGACAGCGTCTGAGGAGAAAATAATGACTCCTGCAAATGCAGGATTACATTTGTTCAACGTGGACTTAAACACCAGAGTGACAGCATATCCTGCTGTGAAGGTACGAAAAGTGTGAGCGCAAACAGTGCAGTGGAGACAGCATTTTCAATCTCGTTGTACATTGTGTATAATGACAATAAAGGCATTCTATTCTATTCTATTCTATTAATAGACGGTACAATGATTCAAGTTTAACAGAAGGGGCCAGTTCAAACAAAAACATGTTTATGTTGTTAAAGCGTATTGGATTTAAAGGCAATAGCAGTTTGAAGAAGATGAAGGCACATGTAACACCATTTCTACCTGCACATTACAAGGACAAATCTGACCACAAATCCTAGTCCACCCACCACATAAATATGTATAACTGAAGCCCGTTACACTTCACTGCCAGACTTGGTAAACTCTCCCGGGCTCAGGAAAACTGCAGAGTCTATGACAGGAGTTTGCTACTGATTTAACTTTGGTTTCTACAAAAACAAGGTACTGATGTCAAGCCACAGTAATAAAGAATGCCCTTGATATCTCAAAACATACTATGTTTAAATACAAGCCCTCATCATGATCATCGGTGGTTGAGTAGCAGAGAAGACTGAAAGGTGAAACCATCCAACAGCATTGGTAGTTTTCTGATCAAATTGACAGATCAACATGACTTGGCTTTATCTGAAAGGACGTGATAGAACAGGCTGTCGTTTTCCCAAGCAGGGTCTTAAATTGGTCTGATTAAATTCAGAACTATCATTTACACCAATTTAAAGGTGCAATGTGTACAATTAAGGTGAAATTATGTCCATTTCTGCTGTATAGGAAATAATAATACGGATGGTTTTGCGAGTTTATAATCACCTGAAAGTATATTTTTGTTTTCATTATTCTTACATGAGCCGTTTCACAAGTAGCTTCTTTCCACATAGGGTTTATAATCAAATTGACTAACATGTATTCTTAGACTTTTGAAATAACTTCTTACTTGACTAAGACATTCATTTAAAAATGTATTGATATATGACAGAATTAATGACTGAAAAAAATAACCTTGATAGAGAAATGAAAATACAAACATGTTTGTGATTCGTTACACATGTGATTCTATCGTCAGGACATTATAGAACACACTGTCCCATTTATAGCTCGTCATTAACGGTCATATTATCTCCCACGTAACGAGCCACATGCTCATTAATCACCTCACCCTGACTGTTTTAGCTGAGTGAAAAACTACAGAGCTGTAGCTCCGCTACCACTGGCCACATCCTCCTCCTCCCTGGTCACTCTCGCCCACCACGCGAGCTGCCAGGTGGCACCAAGATCTCTGGTGCTTCTTGAACAGAAGCTCCTGACAGCTGCCAGGCACAATTCACATTCTACGGTGATGTCCTTCTCCCTTTTGCAAATACTTCCATTAGCTTAATGCTCTTCCCTCTGTCAGCTCATTGACTGAGCAGCTGTATATATGTGCAATGATGAAATAGTTTCGCTTTGACAAACATTTAGAATGTTTGTATTGGTACTGTTGAGCCCTATGAGACAAACACTGATTTGTAAATGCGGGCTATATAAATAAAATTTGATTTGATTTGATTTGAACTTCAAATAAGATTACAGAATCAACTCCACTTATTTTAACTGTAGAAGAAAAGCCAGGGATCCAGTTAATAGTTAATAGTGAAAACATGTTGGAATTAATGAAAACATGGTCTTCATTTCCTGTGATATAATTAGTAGTACATGGAGAGCTACTTCCAAAGAAACATGGAGAGGGAGACCAAGGAAAGAGAAGAGAGCTGGTAAAAAATAAATAAATAAATAAATGGTTCCTTCAAATGTTCTGGAAAACTGGAAATTAAATCCAAGGTAAAGAAAATGTCTCCAAATTGAAAAGGCAGAATTGGGGTGTTTCTCCAAAAAATAGAATGGAACTGGTCATCTTATACAATACATAGAGGGTGCTGTTGAGTGGCTACAGCATCCTCAGATTATGAATTCACTTAACTACATAGGTGGCAGGATTTTTAGAAAAACTAATTTGGTAAAAAAAAACTGTGGTACAATGGCGCAGCACCATTGTTGCATCGTTTAGGGAGAGCCCTGCGAATACTGTGTGTAAATACAATCATTGATAAAAGCCTAAACAGCCTAAAGCTCATCAAAACTCTCAAAAGAGGAAGCAAAGACAAGTAAACTAAATAAAACATCAAACAAGCAAAGTGGGATGTTCTCAATGAGATGGACTCAGATGTTCCACTCATGGAGGGTAACAAAATGATAAGGCATCAAGGAGAGGAGAGAGAAACATGTTGTAATCATGGGAGACTGTGTTGTAATTATGGGAGACTTGGAAACATTGAAATCGTTAAGTGATGATCTATACGATCATTAAGTATACTTGATCTTCAGAAAACTAAAATCTTCGTCCATATTAACGTGACATCATCATGGTGGGATTTCGGTCAAACAGACAGTGACACAAATGTAAGATCTGAACAATTCTTTTCTGACAGGTATTCTCTGCCGATTGGTGGGAGTGTGCTCGCAGAGAGCAGAGGAGAATTGTAAACGCAGTGTTTCCCCTGCCGTTCTATTGGGGGTTGCCAGTTCTCCCACAGGGACCCATAGGGACCATCCTCTGTTTAAGAAAATCCAAGTCAATCGATAGTTTGTGAAATCCTCAGGCCAGCCCATGTTGCACCAACAACTATGACATGTACAAAGTCCATTGAATCCGATGTTTCTGAAGCTGAAATTCAGTTTGAAGCGGATCATCTTGACCATGTCTGCAGGCGTAAATTAGATACTTGCATCAATGAACAAGAGCACTTTACAAAGAGGCCAGTCAATTCATTTTGACACATGGTGCAAAACTCAACTCCAGACTTATTGAGGATCAAAATGCAGAACATATCTGAGCTTGGCGTGATAAGATACAATGTTTTCTCTGTGTGTCTCAAAATGCAGGGAAAAGAACTAGAGGGGGAAAACATCATGCCTCTATAGATTCAAACAACCCAGTGTGGGCTGGAATCATTGCTTCGGTTATTTGGCATATCACACACATCATCAGCGCAGGGTCACACTGTCAGTTCTGCCAACACCAGCCACATCAGACACAGCACAATGCCCAGCATGGAAAGACAGATGGCAAGGCTCAGAGGCGAGATGTTTCCAGGCTTCATTTTTATTTCTCAATCAAACGTAACACAGTAACTTGACCGCAGGCTGCTTTTCAACCACCAACCACAAATACATGTCCTATGATATGATATATCCTGTGTAATCCTAATAAAAGAAAATGATACTCATAAAAATTGACTTATTGGAATATACTGTCAACCTATGATGTGTTTACACCCAAGTGTCACAGATTCTTCCACTTATTTCTTTGAAAGCACACTTGCATTTAACATTTTGTTTCTGCAATATGTTTCCCCTCATTTCACCAGAACTCAGTGATGTTTCTAAATGGTAGCCATGGAAAAATGGGTTTGGATGCATTATTTCAGAAGGGAAGGGCTTCTAATACTTAATCATTCATTGAAATTCAATCAATCAACAAAACATTACAATAAGCAAAGTAACATCAAACATCTTTGACCAAAAATAAATACTTTATCTTAGAGGACTTTCTGCACTGGAGCTGAATAACAGGACATCTATTAATAAACCCTCTGTTTAAGGACATAATCCGAATGATTTCCCACAAACTGTAATTGAAAAAAGATGGAATAAACACAAACCTCCTCAGGTGCTGAGCTTCCCTAAGGAGAACCAAACAATCGACACAGTAATACTGTATGCTTGGATAGCTCACACTACAAAGGGCTGGGGAACAATTACATGTTTAATTTTAAATAGGTGGGAGGGAGACACTTGTTTTTCTTTCAGATACACTTAGACTCCTAATAGGAACAGTAATCCTCACATGTTCTGAATTAGAAATGTATGGCTCTGCTTCATTTTAAAAGGGCTTTATCGTTATACAATAGCAAGGTAACAATAACAATAGCACAATTACTCTTTCCCCTTTCCATGATTAATGCATACATTCCTCATTTAGTTATACAAGAGAGGCATAGTGAAGAGGATCAAACCGATGTATACAAATGGAAATCTCAGAGATTAGATGAGCCTGACAGGTATGAATTTCCCAAATGTCCATCTGAATGAGGAAGACTTTCACAAACAATTTATAAAATCTGGTTCGCACTTGGAATGTTATGGAATTGTGACTTGTCGATGAAAGTGCAGAGCCAAGTGTGGTGATTGATGCATTTACTAAAAAAACAACTTTACTGTTACAGACAAATTGGTGAAACCCCAGGGAAAATTACTTTAAAAAATGTCACTATACCAGTATGAATACATTCAGAGATATAGTGGATACTATTTTTGTCATGAAAGAAACATTTGACAGAATCACTTTCATTTGTATTTTAAAGTAAAGTAAAGTGTGTCTTGAGAATGACTAACTGTTTTCAAGACAAAAAACAATACTTACTAATACAACCAATGCAACCAACCTTTTGTAACATTAATGGACAAGGAGCCGAGTAGTGAGACTGCAGTTCTCAAACCGAATGTGGTGGAGTTTCATGATGTTTGACTGACTATGAGTGTTTACAGCTTCACATGCAGAGAGCCTTTTCTCTTTGTGGCGATGAGAAGAGCTTTTATCAGTCCGAGTGAAGGATAGAGTTCATTTTCTAAGTGGAGTTCTCTCCACCATTAACATTTTAAAAGCAAAGTGGGTGTGCGTCTCATCAGAAGAGGTAATCAGGGGAAAAGAATTCACAGAAATCTATCTCAATCAGAATCAGACAATGAATAAGAAATTACTTTTTCTTAATATCTCCAGTACAAAAGCGCACAGCCTATAACTACTGGAATTATTGATTAGAAAGTGTTTAATAATTTAGCAATGGAAACTTTTACGCTGCATTTTTAGCCCATGTCTTTGAAATAAACCTTGCTTGTCACTCTCTTCCAGTAGGGGTGCAAAGGAAGTAATTCTGAAAAAACACAATTCTAGCTGAATGAATTAACCATATGAATACTGTGGGGGGAAAAATCTTTTGGGTCATAACAACTGTTCTCCTTAGCAAAGGCAGCACATTTAATTACATCTTTACTCATACAGCCTGAATATCTGACACTGAGAAATAACAGCTGTTTAATCTCAAACATTATTAAATTCTGAAATTGAAGCTTTAAAACCATTTCATTTACAAGCTGAATTTATTGACAAACCTATGTGAGAAAATTCAGCAGGGAGGACACTAGCATGACAATCCAAAGGTGAGAAAGTGTAGCACTGTTGTACTGATTACAACTACAGGTGCACTCAGTTGTCCTGTTTTACACTGGTGGTAAAGTTGTTGTTCTTTGTTCATCCACCATTTGACTATTCCTGACAGCAGCCTATACTAGAGACAAATCAACAATGTTTCATTAACTTGTGTTGTCACCAAGTTAGAGAGAGAACTAACATGAAATTGTGACAGTGGCTGATGTAGCACTGGTGGAATTGTTTTAACCTTTAACAGAAGCACCAGGTAAAATCAGAAGCTGTATTGTATGCGTATTAGCTAATAATTCATTTTTGAACGCAGATATTTTCCACTGACCTAAATTAATTTGTCAAATTGGATCCATTCGATTGTGGACTGTGGAGCGGTAACGAAGCAGCAATGAAACAGGGCTGCGGGTGACACTCCTTGGTTTTAGAATGACTGTTCCACGCTCCGTCTAATATCTGCCCACTAATGCTTCACTCCACTCATATGTTCTGGTTGACACCAATGCAGAAATGCATAAAACAACAGACCTGCAGAGACCTCAGTCAGTAAACCATTCTCCATTTGTTGTAGTAACATAAATGACACAATTGTGTAGACTGAACCATTAATCTGAGACTAAACCACAACTGGACACTGTACAAAAGCACCTGTATGTGCACAAGAGTGTTGTACAATTTAAAATGGGCACACTTTTTTTAAGTGAAACAAAGACACAGTTTCAAAGTGATTAGTAGTGAGGGTGAATTCTTAATTGAACTTCTATCAAGAAGTTTCTCAAGAAATGTTTCTTGAGAAATACACTCTAAAAGTGTACTACATCTAACATAAAGTTTAAGTGAATGACTAGTGAAAGTACTGAAAACACACACCATCAAACATGAAGAAATGCAAGTGTAATTTAGAGAATGTTTTGCACGAGCTCTCATCATTAAGTGATCCTCCTCATCTGCTTTAGAGTGATCAGCTTATGGCTGGCACTTGGTTAGGTTTCCTCACCACTAACATGAGAAAAGAGATGGCTGCGTATGTTAAACTTTCATGCAATCCTATCTCATCAACCTATGACACTTGCTCTTATTGTTTTAACCAAGCTGTAAAGTTTGGTTCACGTGGTGCATGAGCTTATGCTTATGTCTTTCTTCATTAACCGTGGAATTTCAAGGGTTAACGAACTTCTATAACTTTCAACTTTCCATTTTTAGTTTGGAATCTGCTATTTCACTCCTGTATCCTCTCCCATCGTGGTGTGAAGTCTGGAAAAAGTGTTGTTTGAATTATGCATGATATCGAGAATCTTTCTTGAGTCACACTTGTGTGGCCAGATCGTTTGCCATAATATTGCTCGGTTTTGTCTATCGCGCTAAGTCTTGCCTTAATAACTTGACACCTTTTCTACATGCTAACTGTGACCTCTATGTTTTTCCATTAGTGGAATGTGTATGCTTCAACAGCTTACTATGCTTTATGACCAACATAGTTGATACTAAGTGTATGAGACGCAACATGAGTACAGTTGTACATTTCAGACATGCTAAGCTAATTCCTGTCCCTGTTTAAGATGCTAGCTTCACAAATTCTATGTATATCAGGTGCTCAGGATGTGTTCTTAACTTGGTCAAGCAATTTCTCTTATCGTGCAGCCTGATTATGTTACAGAAAGTTGTCATCTTCAAAGCTCTGTAAATCCAAGAGTGGCAATGCTTTTCTTCAATTTTAATGATTTTATTATTCCGTCCATGTCTGTAGCATGTTTCAATCAACTTAACTGTTCTTGGTGCCTTCATGCATTATTATTCTAAACAGTAGTGATTTTGTCAACAAGTTATTGGCCAGGTCTCCCTAAAAGGAGATATTTGAGTTCAAAGGATTTACAAGTTAAATAAAGGTTA
>JAFBJT010106151.1:0-22298 GCA_016785325.1 Chascanopsetta lugubris
GGGGGGGGGGGGGGGGCGGTTGGTATAAGGTCAAAAAAAGAGAAAAGAAAAACACCTCATCCTCCTGTTTTCCATGTGTATCCAATCCCAGGAGAGGTTGTTTGAAAGCACTTTAAAAGCCTACAGCAATGTTAACATCTGCCATCCTTCTGTTTTGCAACCAAACCTCGTCTCTTCCGTCCTCCTCCCCTCTCGTCTCATCCATCTCAGAACTACTTGACTCTCTCCAGCTCTTCTTGTCTACAGTACTTAAGTGTGCGAGTGACATGCCAGTTTAGCAATGAGGGCGTGGACTTTAAACCCAAGAAGGCCTGGTAATCAAGGCTCAGAGTGATGACAATAACTCTTTTAAATATCATAAATCACCCCTAAAAAAAAAAACAACAAAAGTAACTGTAATAAAAAAAGGTATGAAATGATTCAAGTACAATAATATACCATATTATTAAAAAACATAAAAACAAACAAAATAAAGGAAACGGTCTAGATTTTGCACTGTGAGGAAGGATATATCTCTTTAATTAAGATGCTTGAAGATGCTGCTGTAGGTTTTGTGAGCGATCTGCGGCGAGCATTTGACAGCGCAGGGGGTGAGGGACGCCTGGATGGATTTCAGAGGCAAGTCATCGGCGCCGTCAAAGCCAGGCAGGGCCAGAGTGTCCAGCTGCACGTTGAGCACAATCTCCGCGTTCCTGCTGAGGAAGCCGTCGTCAAGGTCTCTCCCCGCCGTGGACTCCGTGTCTGGGACGGCGACGGTGTCTCCCGCTCCCTCCTCCTTCCGACTGAACAGGCGGTCAAGGTAGCTGGTGTAAGTGCTCTCCTTCTGGAAGTGGTCCTCTTTGCGAATGTCCCAGCACACTTCGTCGATCAAACAGCCGCTCTCCTCCGACACCTCCCCCGAGCAGAAGCTCTCCCAGGGGCGGGCGGGCCAGGCGCCGTCCCCGCCGACGACCCCCAGCCCTCCTCCTCCGCCCAACTGGGCGAGGTTTACCAGGCACTTCTCCTCTTTTTCCTGACTTATGGACTTGGACATGGAGCCCGAGCGGGGGGCCTCCAGCTGGGAGACGGAAGAGTTGAGCTCGTTCAGGAGGCCCACTTCGCTGAGGAGCGCCACCTCCGGACAGGGCTCAGGCTGCAGACTCAGTTTGATGGTGCTGGCGATGAAGGAGTCAAAGTCAAAGCCCTGGCTCTGCTGGCTTTGGGGTTTCTCCGTCTGGTGTTTCTCTTGCTCCCTGTCCTTCTCCACCGGACTCTGGGTCTTCTCGGCCTCCTGCAGTGCTATCTGGGCCTTCACCAGCCCGTTCTTCTCACACTTGCTCTTGGCCTTGCGGTCCGCCTTCTCCTTGCTCTGCTGCTCCTTCCAGTTGGAGAGGTCGATGATGAGTTTGGGTTCGTAGTAGTGGTTGACTTCACTGTCCCTCCAGATGAGGTTGTCCAGGTAGGAGGGGGACACCGCCTTGTAGTTGCAGGTGTGGCTGCACTGCTGGTCACAGTATTTGTTCTCGTGGTGGTCGTCCGGCCAGGAACGCTCAGGGGGGAACATGCTGGAGTAGTCAAAGGACGGCTCATCCAGCAACTTCTCCCGGTCTCCATCGGCATATTTACGAGGATCCACCTGGAAATATACAACAGCCGCGACTGAGCATTCGTTCCACAGTCAAACAGGATGAAGTCATCGGCTTTAAACAGAAACTAGGGGGATTTAGCACGTGTCAACAAAACACACCTGCACCTCCTCCTCATCCGTTACATCAGAGAGCGCCCTGGGGTCGACCTGCACTTCGTCTGGGTCGTGGGTGCTGTGCAAGTGCCAGTCCGCCTCCGACAGCTGGCTCTCGTGATACCTGGAAGAGTTTGGGAGCGACACCTCAGCACAACATAGACCTACTTAACATACAAAGTAACAGACAAAGGCTGCAGTGCAGGATCTCACTATGCAAACAAAGCATAAAACCCAAAAAACTAGTTCATATTTGACGAGGGGGGAGGACTACCTGTCCCAGGTGTGGCTGTGGCTCTGGTCCGTGAGCAGGATATCATCTACTTCATCCTCAATGTGGAACGGGTGCAGAGATACAGGCTCGTCTAGGGGGAAGGAGTAGTCGGCCATGTAGGGATGGGCAAGGGCCTCCTCGGCAGTGAGACGATCCATGGGGTTGAAGGTCAGGATCTTCTCCAGGAAGTCGAGAGCTGCGGCGGAAACGGGGGAGGGAGGGGGAGGGGGAGACAAGTGAGATTATAGAGATGCACTGGATGTGATGTGATCCTGGAACATGTATTCACGAGTCCTCTGAATGAACAGGCGAGTGGTGCTCACCCTGTGGACTGACGTCAGGCAGCAGCTTGGCCAGTGGCGTGTGAGGCTTGGACATGTCGTTGCGGATGAAAACAGGGATTACGCTGTGGAGCTCCTGCCGGTCCTCCTCCCGCAGCACGGGGATGGACTCGAGGATTAGCTGCATCTGCTCCAGCTCGTGGGCTCCTGAAACAGAGACATTTAACAGCGTTCAACTTCCGCATGACTGAATCCGTTTGTTCGGAGCCAAACTGAGCGCGGCGGATCATGAGGACAGAGATGTTGTTTGCCTTGTGTTCGGCTCAGGGCAGTTCCACCAAACAAGAGCAGCCTGTCTCCTCCAGCCTCGGCTGGATTTCACCACCGAGACAAATAAGGGCAGTGAAGGCCGATTCCCCCGTCCGCTCTGAAGCCCGGGCGTATTGACTCAAAAGGGAGAAGGCAGGACTCGGCAATCAGTCGCCTCGCTCTTTAGACTGATCTCTGAGCGCTTGATCGTGAGACGAGTCGGACACAGAATTAAGAGCCAACATTTACCTGCAAACAGCGTTTTCCCCGTGAGCATCTCGGCAAAGATGCAGCCGGCCGCCCACATGTCAATGGCTTTGGTGTAGTTGTTTGGAGAGAGCAGCAGGCGAGGAGATCTGTACCACTTGGTAACCAGACCTTCAGAGAGATGACCCTGTGTTTAAACGAGATGAGACACGGCATGAGTCACGGCCATATTTGTCCAAAGCGATCCATATGTGTAGATGCATGGGCCATTGGGTTTGAATATTCACACTCGAGCTCCGGCCCTCGCCGGTCCCCTTGGTAATAGATAAGTGATTAACGTCTGTCTGTGAGTCTGCACGTGTGGCACCAGGCACCTTTTGCTGTCGCGAAAACCATCGCCAACTGCTCCGAGTGTGTGCAAAAAAAAACTCCCAGGCTTCCTGCCTTCTCCTTGATGAACTTGTGCTGTGCCAGTCACGTACGCAGCACAGCGCGGGGACAAAGACCCCGGGGGGGGAAAAACAGATGAAAGGGGGGGGGGGGGGAGAAGGGGGGAGATCAGACACGTGCAGGCCTTGTCAGCAGTCTGAGAGAGAGGGATAATCCCCCCGCTACCACACACGGACACACCAGTGACACCAATCTGCGTTGCGCATTCACACCGCGCTCCCGACTATTCACGAGGACATGGGACACTGGACACAAAGAAAAGTGACCTGTGCGAGTGTGTATGTGTACACATTGGGACATTGAGGGGGGTGGAGGGAGGGGGGAGTGGGGGGGGGGGGGGGGGGGGGGGGGGGGGGGGGGGGGGGGGTAAAACAACACTCTCGCTAGCTTGGCCCCTTCATGTGCTGTGGTAGTTTGTGGTGAGACCAAAATGGTCAGCTCACCACCAAGAGAGGCTCCTGTTTCTGCCCTAATTTAGCAGCGAATGCTTGATGTCACAGTATCCTGCAGTGTGTTGTGTTGCTCTCCACACCCTTGTTTGTATAGCTCTATAAATGACAGCACGTAGAAGGTGGATGTAAGTACCACCTTCAGGTAGCCAGCTAATCTGTAGGTCGGAGTTGAGTGGCAGCTTTAGGCGAGATGCTTGTACAGAGGACGAAGAAAGTTAAGCCTGATTTATGGTTGTGCACAGGATCTGCGTACGCAGAAGCTATTATGTACCTCTGCACACCTACCCTATGCCATGGTGTGTGTGTGTGTGTGTGTGTGTGTGTATTGGGGTCGATGAAAAAGCAGTTGAACCACCAATCCACTAGCTTTCATTGTTGGGACTTTCCTTGGACTGTGCTGAATCTCTTCCTGCACATTTCTATTTTCTTTCTACCCAGACCACCCTCCAACTTCTCTAAAACCACTTCTCTGACTAACACGGCTGTAATGCAAACACGATGAGGGAGTAAATAAGGCCAGATATGCGTGGGAGAAAATACAAAAGTTGCAAAACAGACCAGTCGCAGCTGTTGCAACGAATTCTGAGGAAGAGTGCCTCCATTGTACAGAGTTAAGTGACATCAAATGGCGAAACTGCAACTGTGTGTCACCTCGTGTTTCCTTTCCAGGCCCGTGGGAGAGCACAAGGAGGCCATCAGTTATCATTAAAACGCCAAGGGTGTTCAGTTAGTCCATTCTATGCTACTATGAAAACATTGGTATGGAACTATGGGGAGGCCTCCATGTTGGACCCGCACCTGATCATTCAGGGTTCACTCCTGAGTAATGAAAACAACCCACCCCATGAAAAGGCCAGTATTAATAGTTTGGAGACTTTGCGAGCTTTGTCGAGTTCTGCAACAGACATGTGATTGGCTCGTTACATAAGGACAAATGTCTGCTGGTTGGACTATGGAGTAGATGGGAGTTTGCCTGGGGGCTGTGGAACATTAAGTACATTACAGCTCGCTTCTTCCTTTTACTGGCTGTCCAGGTAAGAGACGTATAACAGAGGCAGACACAGGCAACAGTTGATGAACCTGATCTCAGGTAGAACTGGCTTTAATGACTCAAACAGGCTCCTCAGGTCGCCATGCTGCGGTTTAGACCCAGGAACCTTTAACGAGGGAGCCCAAGTGGTGGTTAAGGTAATGGTGTGAGGGAGAGATCAGCGAGGGTTGTGCTTCTTCACATGAAATACTGACGGTGATTCATTCTTGTGTCAGCCCACCCACACATACATGAAGTCATTTCACACGTAGCACTATAAATAGGACCAACACATGGACCTTCACTGTAACATACAGACCTGGTCCACTTTTGCTCTTTGAAGACTTCTTCTTTTTCTTTAAAGTTTCCATAAAGAGGGGCAACAGACTTTCTGAAGTCCTGCCCTGCATCATGCCACAACTATTCAGCATTTGGATCCAGTGAAGACTGATGCCAAACAGGCCTGTTGCTGGACAAATAACTGGGTCAAATACATACACATGCATGTATGTATGTATGTGTGGGACAGAGTTTTACATTGTGCAGGATGCCTATAAGGAACAAAGGACCCCTGTGAACCCTTGAACATTCCTGAAAACTTTGCGGTTAATATCTCCATGGTAAAGCAAAAGGACTAAAGGTTACACATCTACAAGCAAATACTTAAACCACTTGACCACGGGATTTCAAACGTTTATATTCGTTTGACGACTCAAAAGCAGGTGACCGCAATCTGCCGTGCCCCCGGGAACTTTGGCCAAAGGTCTTGTGTGAAATCTTAACCGTTTATCTAGTTAGTGGTAAATTATGTGACAATCTGTTGTGTTTTAACTGCTCACAAAAACAGGTGGAATATCACTTCAACCAGATATTAATTCTGCTACTTTATCCTGGAGCACTTTACGACCTGTGACGCCCTTATTTGCATCTGAAAAAATGTTTGCTCTGCAAAACAAGAGCTACACCTAAATTTAGGAGTGTCACATCCACAGTACTCTTTGACCGTTCACCTTCAATAACCTCCCATTACGAGACAAAGCCGGGTGAGAATAGGAGGTGAATCAGGGTTGGGGAAGTTAGAGTGCACGTGAATTCCTCTCATTCTTGGTCCCGGGCCACCGTGAGGGCTGGCCTTAAAACAAAGGCATGCAGGGATTAATCAAAGCCTACGGGGAATCACGAAGAGTTATGTTTTTATTAACCCGATACATATAAAAGGGTGGGATTTCAGAGGGCAATGGTGGGATCAAGGCCTTTGTGCCTATGCTACTGATGCATATATCTAGATCCCACGTTACTGATGCTGCGCCAATAAAACCAAGGTTCACTGGCAAAGAGCGTTTCTTTATTTAGAAGCCATGTTATTCAAATAACAAGCACTCAGCAGCCCAGCTGCTCAGCTTTACTTTCTTAGGAGAAACCAAGGGAGGGGGGGTTATGTGCACATTTGCCCCTGGTGATTTTTGCACTTGTGTTTGCCCCCAACACCGAAACCAAATGTTTTTTCTAATGGCGACACACTTCACCGGATGACACGGTGTTTGCGAGGGCACTGGGTTCATTTTTAGACGAGCCTCATTTGGTCACAGACACACACTGTCAGATGACTATGGGAGCTGAGTGAAAGTGGTTGGCAGACATCTCGTGCCCCCCACCCTCCCACCCCCAGTCACATTACCATTGTTATCGCAGTCAAGACAGATAAAACACAAAAGGGTCCGAGCTTGTTTAAGTCAGTCTGACAACAGCCAACAAAAAGCCAGCAGCAATAGGCCGCCGCAGAACCACAGCACACAATAGTCCACAACACGAGAGACGTGACCCCGGCCAAGCAGCTTTTCAATACCAGCATGTTTCCCCCATCAAGAAAGAAATGCTTATACGGAGGGAAAAAAGCCCACATGGCAAACCCTGACACGAGGGTGGAGGAGACTAGCAGAACTGGGTGGGTGGCTGCAGGCAGCAAACTGTGAGAAATTCTCACTTCTTCCTGTTCAGAGGTTTTCTCCCCTCATTGACTCATCGGCACTGGATCTTAAGCAAAACCATGAAATAGAAACGGACGTTGATGTAAAAAAAAAAAAACAGGGGGGGGGGGGTCGCTACAAACTATGCTACTGGTTAGAGAGGGACCGTCATAGCACAGTCACATCAACCTGAGGTCTATGTTCCTATCAGAGTGGATCAGAGCCATGTAGGTCACCCGGGTGTTGCCTTGTTTTTAAATGTGTGAAAGGGTAGTGATGTGTTGGAAATGACTGGTTGTGGAAAACAAGGGTGTGTAAGTCATTTCCGAGTAACGCCAAGATGTAGCCGGTGTGAGGGATATGAATGAGGCTTTGCCAGTCAGAGGGATCACGTCATGTGAGCCACTTCAGACCCTGCGATGACTAATCTCAGACACGTGTAAGCATCTGACTGAGAGAGAGAGTCAGCGAACGAGCGAGCGAGAGACCTAGATCTGCTCACACCACCGTATGGCCTTTGACTGGAATTCGCTCGTCCCTTTATAGAGGCTGCCTGAAATACGACAATACAGGCCACCTGGATACAATTAGACAAGGTTATCCCACACTCCTCTCGTGCCAAGATTAAAGCAACCTTATTGCTACCATTACAATGTACAACAAAACTAAAACCAGTAGAACCTCATGAAGATCATTAAAATATGTACACATAACATTTTTAGGCATTGGCATCTGGGTTTAATGTTCAGGTGTACAATATGCTGGCTTGTGAAAAGAAGACAAAGTCGTGGAACACAATGGAAACAGCCATTTTGTTCCAGATTCTACAGGTTGTGTGCTTGAAAGGGGTATAGATATACCAATAAGGCTTACTGTGATTTGCTGCACCGTATCCACAAAGGTTCTCCGTCACCTTCCAGCCTTTAAAATCATTATTGTAAGCCGAGAAAAGCCCAAGGCTGAAGCGTTTCTGTTCTGCGAGTGATTCATTTAAATTTTCATTTCACATGGGGATGAGGATTATCTTCATCTTTGCCGAGCCACATTATCATGAGCCCACTCATTTGTATATTTAGACTTGGAGTCGAGCCCATTTCCAGATCCAATTGTACACACTTCAAGAAGGGGGAAAATATTCCCAGGGCCGTGTTTTCCACAGCTGCTTCTCTCCTGAGAAGGGAAACTGAGATGCAACCGCACGGAACCGTGTCTCTTCTTGTTTACGTTCCGTCTGCAGAACTGCGTCATTCTCGGAAGCGCTGCATTATTAGGCACCGATGTAAACAAGTCTCGTTGTGGAATCAAAGAACCGGTCTCGGGGCGGGAAACGTGCAAACACTTATCTCTACCCCACTAAAATGATTTAATCTGAGCAGGTTTTCCACACACATTCAACCTGAAACCACTGGAGATTCCAAACAGATAACCAGAAGCACATCCTACCTTGTGGGAGTAGTGGGGGTCCATGATACGGGCCAGTCCAAAGTCCCCAATCTTCAGTACCAAGTCCTCGGTGTTGACAAAGAGGTTGGCGGGCTTGAGGTCGCGGTGCAGCACGTTGGCAGAGTGGATGTACTTAAGGCCTCTGAGAAGCTGGTACATGAAGAGCCTGGCGTGGCCCTCGGACAGAAGGCCTCTCTCGAGTAGCTGACACAGGTCGGTCTCCATGTACTCCTGTACAATGTAGACCGAGTTGACCTCTGTCAGGGACACCACGTCCTCGGTTAGGCTGCAACCATTTGGGCCCAGCGTCTCAAACACCTGGTGACAGACGCAGGACGGGTCAGTCGGAAACAAAGACACGCCCCCTCGCTAATTACTTGGTACTTTTTCCGTCCGCCGGCGACTCACCTTGACGATGTTGTCGTGATCGAGGCGTCTGATGATCTTGATTTCCCGCAGGGCGTGCTTCACACTCTGGGGGTCGGTCAGGATAATTTTCTTCACGGCCACACGCTTGTCGCAGTCCGTATCGACCGCGGAGAACACGAGGCCGTTCCCCCCGTAGCCCAGAGGCTTCAGGTCCATGTAGCGGGAGCCCAGGTCGAAGCCGTGGATGTTCATGAGGGACTCGAACTTCTCAGCCATGGTGAATGGTTTGGTGGCGCTTTCACACTAAAGAGTCTTGCGAGGTCTAACCTTTTGGTCTCTGGCCTGTTTCAAGCTCCAACTTTTACCACCAGCCAAGGAATTTATTGGACAATTCCCTGGTGGACTGAGCTAACTGACCCTGTAACAGACGAGTCCCCTACCCTCCTGTCTGCCGGTCGCTGTCAGATGCGGGGCACTAAAGTGAAATTAAACTTTGTTTCCATTGTGAATTTTGAGAAATTATAAAAGTTGGAATCCACTTTTTTTTTACCCTGTGTGTGTGGATAACTTTAAACTCAACAGATTGTAGTGTTTACAAACAGCAATGGAATGGACTTTGAGGCAAATTAAAAAGCACTCAGACTGTTAAATTATAAAAGCACAAAGTTGCATCCTCACAGTGCAAATACATTCAGTGTATGACTGGTCCTGAGCAGCATCATGTGAAATGTGCCTTAAATGCACTTTAATGTCCTACTTTAAATCTTTCTTTTTTATATATATATATATAATTTTTTTTAAGTTCCTGATCTGTCTGTGACGTCACCGGATCTAGAAAATTGAAATGAGTCTGGCCTTAAAGTCTTCAGAGCAAGTTCGCTCCCTCAGTGATCAGGTGGCTCCAGTTCGCCACAGTCGCAGTCGAAACTATCCTCCATTTTACTTGGCTGTAACCTGAAATACAAGAGCAAACAACAAGAGGGCAAAAGGTAAGATAAAAAAAATGCCCCAGCGTCAGTCCGAACGTTTAACAGCAGGAAGCACCAAACACCACATGAAGCTTCTCTTCCGGCTCTCGAGTAAACGTGTTAGTGGAAACTAACCCCTCCCCCGCCCCGGTTCCACAGCTTGCCAGTCCGGTTTCTTGGTATCGATAAAATTGGCATCTAATCCTCTGAGACCAAGGTAAATCCACACCCAACATACTTCTAAATAACCAACAAACAACACACAAAAGGTACTCGTTTGGTGTGTTTGGTTTTTTGTTTGCGTTTTGGCCCCCACCGCCTGTTTTGGCCTTCCCCCGTGTCTGGCGGAAAAAAAGCCCGGAAAGGAAGCGCAGCGGCGGGGTGTCACGCTGCTGACACACCGCTGTCTACTTCCATTTAAAAGAAACCTACAGTCACCTGGAAATACACTCATACCAGACAGTGTCGGTCAGAAACTAACCTCATATACGTTCAATGATATCAAAATAAAAACAAGATGTGACGGTGAAACTCAACGGCAGAAGGAACAAAGGAGCGGTTGTTGGCGGAGGCTTTTGACTACGTGGTACAGGCTCCTGTCGCCGAGCGGCACAAAGCAGACGTCTGTGAAAACGACTGTAAATCCACAACAAAACGAAAACCAACAGTTTTAAACATCAATATACGAAGTCAACTTACAGTCCGTGTCCCTCGCATTGGTTTCGGTAAATAATTGATCAAACCCGGACGAGGTTTGAGTGAGCCCCGCGTTCCGAGCTCTGCGGATCTGTCCCGATCGCCATTTGGGCAGGGCTCAGATACGGAAAGCTCCGTGACGTCACGATGATGGCTTCACTGGGCGTGGGAAACTCTGCCATTACGACATGGGGGGAGCCCATCACCGGCTACTGTAATTTAGTATAATGGACCAATCTGTCGTAAATTATAATGTAGGTCATCTCTTTACATTTTAAAATGCCAATATGAGTACGACAGTGTTTTCTTTGAATAATTGCAAACTAACACGTGTATTTATAAGGGATCCAAATATATTTATTAGGGATTAAACGGTTATAAGTCATAAATGAAGCCTATAACCAGTATGTAAATAATGAAATATTTCTGTTGCCAAGCTGTCAGTGTTGCCATTTTGCCAAGTGAATCGTATTGTTGATAGGACATGAAAGGGATAGTGTACAAGATGGATACTAGACCCAAACAAAGTCATCCCATGATCTTTAATGAGCCACTAGAAGTACGATGTACGAAAAGGATCACAGACAATTGTCACTGGAAATCCTCATTGCTTTAATGTTGCATTCCAAAAAAAGGCTAGAGACTAAGACTTTTCCCCAGTGTCCCTTTAGTTTCCATGCGTCTCTCCAACATATGTGGTGCGGTTGTTCGTCTGCAGACAAGCTGCGCTCTGCTTGTATTCTTTTTTATTTTTGCCTTTCCACAACAAATGTAGTTATTCCATAATGTAAATACCAACAGACACATCTTGATTGGTATACCACTAATCATTAAAAGAAGATGTAAGCAATTGGCCAAACTCCAAATATGGGCCTCTAAATGTCAAATGTTTTAACTTACTGATATATAATTGTTCATACTGCACAGCTCTGACTAATAACGCAATCATTACGTGAAGTATTAATTATGTCGGGAACATTAATGAGTCATGCATTGATACTTTGTGGGGAGTAATGATAAATAAACCTCTCTGTTAGGTTTCATTTGGTAAACTAGACTCAGGTAAAGTTATCTTTTATCAACTACATTTAAATTACATGATTGGAATTCATTTATTAAGCGGTAACACATTTGTACTTGCCCCTTATTTTTTCCAAGTGTGACCCCAGACATTTTATTGTGCATTTAATTATCCTTACTAATTAACGAAACATTTTAGTTCTGCATAATAGAGTATTTTGCAATGTACTTAGTATGTTTATCACAAACATAGGGCACCAATGGCATTTACAGTTGTGGATTGAGAGATTTCCGAGTGGTCCCTGAACGCAGCACAAGCCATTCAAAATATGCTCGAAGCTGCAGCTCACGTGACAGCGGTAGATTCAAAATCCCAAATTGTTTACAGGTTCATGCAGGAGATGATAACATCATGTCAGTGATATTTGAAGTAAACAGGAGAGATACAATTATAACCAGGTACACACACACACACACACACATACACACACACACACACAACACACACACACACACACAGAGCACAATGTAAACAATCCAGTCACAACAAACTGAAGGTAGGTCTGCAGGTATATGAGCCTTATTAGGGGAAAACAAACAAATATAAAAACCAAATCATTAATTTTACTGCCATTAATTGCAATTTGGAGCTTTTGGAAACTGTATAATGAGGAATAAATAACGTATTTTGCCTAATACTGTTAATAAAGATCCAAAAATCCCACATTTATTGTGTTAATTACACACCATATATGCCATATCAGTGTTTCTTCACATTATTCCCCAAATTAAAGAAAATTAATTCCTTATATGGTCACACGATGATGATAATAACAATAATAACAATAGTAATCATAATAATAGTAATACTATTTTCCCCATTTATCTCCCATGCATCTCTATTTCAAGTCTTACGTACAGGTGTGTGTGCGTTTGCCTCCTCTTTGCACAGCCCTTGTTGTTGTTGAGCAGGATTTCCTATATTTGCCTTTAACGGGTACTAGTGTTGTTTCCCGACGGTGCCACACTGCATCGCATTATTCAGTGAGGAGGAGGAGGAGGAGGAGGAGAAGAAGAAGAAGAATCTCCCCCTGGACCGATCAGTCACTGCGGATATAGAAAGTCCATCTGGTGCGAGGAATGCGTCTCATTCAGCGCCTCGTCGTCCTCCACGAGGTCCGACACAACAACAACAACAACAACAACAACACGAGAAGACGCACTATTTTCTTCCTCCGCCCTGATCCTCCATCATCATTCACACTGCGGTATATCCTCTCCCAGTGTGGATGAATGGATGGAGGAGAGTGCTGCTGCTGCTGCTGCTGCTGCTGCTGCTGTGGTGCAGCCGCAGCATCAGCATCTGCAGACAGACCATGTGAGGACCCATGTGCTCGGGAATGCAGATGCAGGGAGGCTCAGGCAGGGCTGGGCTCTGCGATGGAGCAGCAGCAGCAGCAGCAGCAGCAGCAGCAGCAGTAACTGCATGCGGACTGGAGGCAGATGCGACACACTCCTACTCTCTTATTATTCCTCATGCAGCATCAGTGCCAAATATAATGTAAATATCTGACCACATGATCTCATATAGTCAGAATCGCAGGATGAAAAATACTATAAGATGACGAGTATTTGTGTTATTTTCAGTTGGTCGGCATATTAGGACTTTAGTTTATTTTAGCCTTCTTTGTTTTTGATGATTTAAATATAGTATTTTCTTTATTTATCCCATTGTCAGGTCTTCTGAAGTGGATGTTTACTTATTTTCATCTGCAGCTCAGAGTGGTGTGACTCTCTCTCCTGCTCCCTCTCTCTCTTACACACACAGACACATACACACACACACACGCACACACACACACACACACACACACACACACACACTACTACCACCTCTTAAATGACTGGACCCAAATGCGTCAAAGTCTGGTTTACGGCCCATCATCTCCAACTCTTATGTTGTAGTTTATAATGTCAAAGCTTCTGGCTGAGTTATGTAATTTCTTAAGATAATCTCTAACATTCCAAGTATTAATTTCTGTTTGTTGACACACGAGTGAGTAAATGTATTGCTTTGTTTACAGAGGACAATTGCCTAGGTGACAGTATTGCAACTCTCTCTCCCTCTCTCTCTCTCACACACACACACACACACACACACACACACACACACACACACACACACACACAGTACATTTCTTGTACTAGAACAGCTGCGGCAAACTTTGTGATATGAACTCCCTGTTATGTAATATCCCATTCTAATCCTGTGTTTGCGAGAGACACACATCGAGAGAAGACTCAAGTTTCAAGTCCTTTTCAGTTTGTTGACAAAGATTCTGCCTTCGATGTTTACTTCTGTTTATCTTCCATTAATCATAGTGACACTTTCTCTCTATACTCGTGTTTATGACGACAGGTCTGAGCCACCGTGCGACCGACTCCTGGACACACTCATCTCAGCACCTCACTCTGTTACCTCATCAAATGTTATATCTTATCTTCAGACTTTCCCATAATGTCACCAAATTATTCAACATCTCTTCACAAATTGCCATAATTGAAAGATGCATATAAACTGAGCTGCCACAAAAGAAGCTTCTCAGTCGTTTTCAATTTGTTGACATCTGAATTTCTTCCTAAAACTTCGAAACAACGTTGTTTTCAGTTTATTCCGTCACTGTGGGTTTTGCGTGTGGATGTTTTTGGGAGTCCTGCGAAAAATAACTCTCTGGTATCGATCCGACTTTAGGCTCCTGGAAGGAAGAGTGAGGCTGCGGACTGATTTTTATCGTTGCTTCACGGCACGGCGCCGCGGACCGAGGGGATTCCACCGACGCCCTGGGATCCGCAGCTGAACCCGCTCGCAGCCAAGCTGCGCTACAAGTCAGTGACGTCCCATAATCCTCACCCGCTGACCTCTTGTCCCCTTTTCAAACACTGGATGTAACACTCGTCGATAAGCACTTAATGGTTGGCCTTGGTCGCTGCTGTGCTGTAACAGCATATCGCCCCGACTGTGATTAAATAAGGACATCTTCAAATCATATCAGCCCCCAAACCACTGCTCCAAAACAATGCGCTTTCCTCCGGGGTCTGATCTCGGCCTCCGCTCTTACATCATGAGACAAACCGCTGCTATCAAACGTTCACCCCTCACTCCGTTTCTGCAGAGACAATAACATGGACTCTTGTCAGTGACACTCACATTGGGAGTGAGTGCTTCCCGTACACATAAACCCTGCCTGTTGCAATCTGTTTGTTTAGCGCAGGGGTGTCCAACATAGGGCCCGCGGGCCAGAACCGGCCCACCGGCCGGTCGGATCCGGCCCACGGGATAATTTTGCAAAGTGTAAGACATTGGTTTATTCACCTGCACTGACTCTGTTGGGACACTAGGGGCCTCCTGTGCCACTAGTTCAATGAATGTGGACATTTTCAGAAAACACTTCTTGCACTAAAACTTGTTTATAGGGTCATTATGGTATGGTCGTCTTGGTCCCGCCCACTTAAAGGTGCAGTGTGTGAGATTGGGGGATATCTAGAGGTGAAGTTGCATGTCGTATCCCCTCACCCTTCTGAGCATGTAGGAGAACCTATATATTTAAATCTCAACATATGTTTTTGTACGTCCACTTCTACTACTGTAAAAACATGGCGGCCCCCGTGGAGAAATACACATTATCGGGCTCATGTAAGGGTATAATCAAATATAAATCAAACATTTAGGTGATTATAAATGCATGAAAGTGTCAGTATGCAATTGTTTTGTAATTTTTTTTTGGACAAAAATGACAAATGAAATCTAACAGACTGCACCTTTAAGATCAAATTGGGCTCGATGTGGCCCCTGCACTAAAATGACACCCCTGGTTCGTCTGCAGGTGATAGTGGCATGACTCTCTCTCTCTCTCTCTCTCTCTCTCTCTCTCTCTCTCTCTCACACACACACATACACACACACACACACACACATCCTCAGCATCCTGTATACAAAATGAAATCTTGCCACTTACTGAGCCCGGAACTCTCCCCGAACGCCAACATAGTAAACCCCGGCTCAGCAGCAGCAGCAGCAGCAGCAGCAGCAGCCCATGCAGGAAGAGAATCTTTATTCTAGTAAATCCAACAGTGACAGGTGGAGAGAGGTTTCAGTCCCTCACACTCGTCCAGTACCTCCCCCGTACGTGTGTGTGTGTGTGTGTGTGTGTTCTCAAAGCCTTCAGGAGTGTGTGTTATCCTGCTCCATGTGCCACTTGGTCTGTGAGGTGGAGCTCCATGGAGAGTTAATATAGACCTGGGCCGCAGAGGAGGGGGAGGAGGGGGGAGGAGGGGGGGGGGGGCGGGGACTGATCTGTGTATGGCTCGGCCTGTCAGGGCGCCAGATCCTCTCGGGTCCACTGCCACCACCTCTCTCTCTCTCTCTCTCTCTCTCTCTCTCCCTCTCTCCCTCTTTCCTCCGTCAAGTCTCAGATCGTCTCTTTCATTATTTCCTCTTCATGTTGTTGTCATCACTCCAGACACCGAACTAATCTCCCGCCGCCGTGGAGGAGACCTTTGTTAATCCAGACCTTGTGATTCATGATTCTTATCTTGTCTTTTTTCAAATCAAAGGATTACACAGTCAGTCCCAGAATGGATTATAACCCCCCCCACATTGAATATGTGAATCAAGTGGAAACTAAATGTCAGTCAAGCTAAAACTAGAGACGACAATTGCTGGTTTATTTCCTTAAGAAGGAAGTTGTGTTTTCAGCCCAGTGTGTTTGTTTGTTTACAAACAGTATCACACAAAAATAAGTTCATTGCTCGGCAGGAAACTTGGTGGAAGGCTGTGAAATGGGTTGAGCAAGAACCCATTTAGATTTAATGAGAATCTATCGGAAGTCAACAGAGTCAGAGAAGTGAGCTGGCACGCGAACACGTCCGTGTCCCTCGTCTGTCGAACCTCATTTTTCATCCCAACTTTAGTGCGAAAATATGACAAACTTTTGACTGTGGGACACAGTGAGATTATAACTTCTGGAAGACGTCGTCACCTCTGCTCTCCGTTTGCGGATGAACACATTTAAAAAAAAAAAATAAAACCTTTTTCGTGTTCATCCGAGATAATAAAGCTGAGGCCGAAGGCTCAGAGGAGCTGACCTCAAACCAGAAGGTCTGAGGTTCAATTCCCGTCTTTCCCTCTCTGCATGCTGAAGAGTCACAGATGTGAAGTGCTGCAAATGCATGCGCAGTCTGAGTCTTTGTGTGACAGGGTGAACTGTAACACTCGCATTGAACCCGACATCTTTACACAAAACCACTTTGATTGGAAAATAGCATTTCGTGTCGTTTCTGAAACCATCCTCAGCATGTCGTGGGTCGGAGCGGCGCCTCTGGCGGGCCGGCGTCGGCCCACGGGCCGCGTGTTTGACATCCCTGATTCTGGAAGTAGGTTGTTGTCCTGTGGGCACAGGGGGACGGCGCCGACAGGACGTGTCCCCGCAGAGAGACGCGGTGATGTTTCGACAGCTGCTCCTTTAAAGCCGACGCTCCGTGTTGTGTCGCTCTCTGTGATGCTGAGGATCAGCAGGGGGCTTCGGGAGGCTGTGATTTGCTGGCGAGGACTCGGCACTGATTCCTCTGGAGAACAATGGTGTCGCCTGTCTCCCTCCCTCCTCCTCCTCCTCCTCCTCCTCCTCCTCCTCCTCCTCCTCCTCCTGGATGAGGTGGAATGAGAGTGAGAGGTGCCTGAGTCTGATGGACGTAGCTTCCCTGACGTCACGAGGTTTCATTCCCCCATGAAGTTGATCATTTTAACATGGGAGTCTCTGGGGATATGCTCCCTTTTGGAGTCTGCCCCCAGTGGTTACCCTATGAACAGCACGTTTTTTTTCACCACCTGGAGGTTGCCCCTCGGTCTCACTGCATGATTTGCTCCTGTAATGATGAACTCCCTCCTCTAACCCCGCCTCCTCTCTGTCACACAGGGTTACCAGCGCTCCAACCACTTCATCGCCACCCAAGGTGAGTGAGAAAAAATACCCATGCAGCGGCCGCGTTACACGCTAATATTTGTTTGTGCCGTTCCTCACACAGTGGCACCGACTGACAATATTGAAATGAGTTCACTGAATTATTAATGTGTAAACAAGCAGGGGGGGGGGGCGGGGGGGGCTCTGTGTTGCATCAGGCTCACATCTGGATTTCCGCCATAATAGCTTCGCTTCCCCTGCGTCTGCGATGAAGAACTCCCACAACAATCGAACTGTAACTGTCTGTCAATCGGCGCTGTTACACTACCACTGTGTCTCTCCTCCTCCTCCTCCCCGCCATCTGCATCTGTCTCTCTGATGTGGGCCTGATATAAGCTGCACTCCCCAGGCGCCGTTCTCACTGGGAGGGATGGAGGGAAAGAGAAACACAGAGAGAGAGAGAGAGAGAGAGAGAGAGAGAGAGAGAGAGCAAGACACTCTTTATTCTCCCCGACTCTGATCCTATTTATTCAGGGAATATGTTTTTCACTTCCATAATCCCCCCTCTGATTCTTCTTCCCCATCTCTCACTTTGGTCTCAGTTCTACCACTTCACAAAAGTCACCTCGGAAAATGTTTCGCAGCCCCTCCCACCTCACCCCCCCACCCCCCTTCTCTGTCACATTTTGCTCGCAAAGTCTTTCTGCAGACAAAAGGTGCAGGCAGGCAGGGGTGGTGCAGAATGTGTGGAAATGTCTCGTGAAACCCGACTCAGCAAGGAGCTAAAGATGCAGATTGAGGGAATGAAACAGGGGGATGTTTCTCAGGTTTAGAGAATTGGAAAAGTTTCTTCTTCTTCAGTAACAAAAAAAAACTTCACTTGTTTCACATATTAACTTGTGTAAAAAACCCAACATCGTCTCTTACCTTAATCTGTTTAACCTTTAACCACTGAAAATACTTTGAACTGTCAGAGAACCTTAGATGGTTCTTTATCTGGACGACTGGCTACTCCACTCCACTAAGTTGCAGTGTGCCCTTTTGTCAAGTAGGCGTTGGTTAGCCACCAGCTAGCAGCAAACTGTCGCCACACTGAGTGCTGAGGTGGGCAACATATACTGAATAGTGCAGAAGGATTTGAAAGTACAGTGTGCATAATTAAAGCTGCAGTGTGTACGATTTCGGTCATTTTGTCACTTCTAAAAATATTACAAAACAGTTATATACTGACATCTTCATGAATTTATAATCACCCTAATGTCGTATTTTCTTACAGTCCCATTAAATGAGCCCATTAATGTAAATGTACATGAGTAGCAGGTCCTCTCTACGGGGGCCGCCATGTTTTTTTGGAGTAGCCCAGAATGGACGTACTGAACATCTTCTGGGTTTTACTGACAACTGAAGGTTCTCCTGCATGTTCCGAAAGGTGAGACTGAGGTGATGGATACAAGATGCAACTTCACTTCTAGATGTCAACAAATCTTACACGCTGCACATTCAAGTGCTGGAGATGCATGTAGCAGCTGGATACCTCCTTTCTCCCACCTAGGAGAACCAATGGTTTCCTATTTTACATATAAAGTCAAAAGGTGTCCAGTTGTCCATTCTGGGTTATGGTGGCCCTCAATAATGAGCATATTCCATTGATTATACAGTCATACATGACTGATACAGTCATCAGTATTTCATTTGGACAAAATATGTAATATCAATCCTACACACTGCACCTTTAATACCTTTGGATTTCCAGATCAAAGCTTGGGATGGAAAATGGAAGCACAGCCTAAGTCACTTAAGTTCTGACTTAAGTGACATATATATATATATATATATATATATATATAGTTAATGAAGGCAGCTGTCAAATACATACATCTTATTTAACATTGTCCATAGATCATAGAAATGACTTCATACTTCTGCGTTATTGATTATAGACAGATGTACATTAGATACACTGCTGTGTTCTTGAGTTTCAAACTCAATACATCATTTTTTTGTTGCCAAGATTTAAAAAAGTCGACTTCCCCTCTCTCTCTCTCTCTCTCTCACATACACACACACACGCAGCACAGTCATACACCTCATCATTAAAGCTGTCAGTCCTCCCTCACTGTCTGCACATGCACAGAGCAGCGCCCCACCCAGGCAGTGAGCTCTGGGTGTAGTTGACCGTGGCGTCAGGTCGAGGCTGATGTGTTGTACCTTCGCTGGGTGTTAAGGCAGCTGGGCTCCTGCAGCAGGTCGCAGGTGTTCCCAGCTAACTCTCTATTATGTCCAGAGATGAGGGAGCGGGAATGAGGGGGAGATGGCCCAGCAGCAGGCGGGCAGGGCGGGGTGGGGGGGTGCGAGGGGGGGAGCGGGAAATGCCAAGAGTTGCAACGTGTTGTGCTCTCTGCATGCAGATCCACCCAGCTGCCGAGGTCCAACGCGTCATCCATCTTTGAATGCAATGCCACGGCCCCTCTGGCCACGCATTAGAGCTCTACTGCTGAAAAATGTACAGGCGGCATCGCTAATATACACAGAAACGGGCACAGGGATCACCAGGGAGCTGTGAATGCGCCCGAGAGGAGGGCTGAATTAGCTACGCGCTTGTGCGTGTGAAGATGCGTGCAGGCAGGCGTCAGCTCAGCTCAGCTCAGGTTCAGCTCAGTGAAGACTGGAATGTGGCAGTGATGAAAGAGGAGGCTGCTGACAGGCTCCACAGAGACGCCGTTTCTCCTCCACCTCTTGTTGATTCCAGGGATTAAAACAGCAACACAGCTGTAGATTCTGCGTGTTATTTATTTGACGTGTTTTCATCATTTTTGTACCTTTTCTTAAAAAGGCGCTACTTCCCGTTTCAATCGGATTCTGATCCAATATTCCTTGCCTTTGTTCTGAGCAGAAAAGGGTGTAGGTTTGTAGACTTCCTGTGATCTATTTCATTTAAAAAAAATTTTAATGTTTAAGTTAATTATTTTCTGGTGTTTCCCTTTGTATTGGATGGAGTAGGACAGGATAGGATGCCCAGGTGTCACTCAAGAGGCCACGCCTCTTAATTATGTACAATTTCATTCGTCATCATTGTAACACATGTGACCAATTGAGACTAAAATTGTTGATTGTACCAGGCGCTAAACATGTTTCATGTCAGCCTCAAGTGGCCAACCTGTGAACTGCACGTTATTCTACTTCTATATTGGGCTCATCTGTTTGCTTAGGTAGTAGCCACTTGGACAAAAGACACGATGGCCCGCAGAAAATGCCAAGCTAAAATATACTGACTGCCACCTGGTGTCTGGTGGCTGTAGTACAGGCTGGTAAAGCTGCCTCATCTTTGTTAGTGGATGGGGCCAAAATTAAAAAAAAAAGTGAAAATACACCTGGAATTACCCACCATCAAATGTTGACCATTTTTACATGGAAGTCTATGGAGATTGACTCACTTTCGGAGGTAGCCTCAAGTGGCCACCCTGTGAACTGCACGTGTTTTCACTTCTGTATTGGTCTCATCGAGTTGCCACTTGGTAGAGACATAGACAAAATTCAAACAATTTTAACAAAGCAATATTTAAAAACAATCAAACGCACACATGCCAGTTGGAGATCTGGTTCTTGTCAAATGTCAAGATTGAAGATCAAACATGACTCAAATATGGAAATATTCAATCAAACAGTGTGGAGATAATAGCAGTATCCTCCTCTTAGAGGTAATCAAAGTCATTGAAGAGCACCAAGTCACAGATGGACTGTATCTGACACTGCTCCACCTGTAGCGGTGGGTGGAGAGAGGGATAATTGTTCTCGTGTGTGTCCAATAAAAGAAGCAGTGTCACAGTTATTATAATGCTGCTCATTAGAAACAGCTGGAACTTGTTCTTTTTTTCACAAATGTCACACGACAAGTATATTTTCAGCGAACGCCGTGTGAGTTCATGTTAATGAGAGATTGCAGCACGACAGTGATGACTTTTTAATCTAATGTATCTATTCTATACTACAATTTTACTATATCTGTGGGATTTAATAAAAAAATGTAGAATATCACAGACCTTATGGTTAATAAAGGTTTTTATTATCTCTTATGTAAGACCTCAGGGTTAGACATCAAATCACTATTATTGACACTGATGCACCTAGATAATTTTTTTTTTTTTCCGCCTGGACAGAAAAGTGTGAATTTAATTTTACAGGAAACAAAAGTTGAGTAGTATCATGACAAAAACATGCAAGTGAAAGGTTAAAAGTTTTTAAATGCACGAATATTTGATATGTTTGATTAGGACTGATTTGGGTTTAGATAATGAACAAAACAAAAAACAAAACAAAAAACAATTCTTTACAGAATTTTTAAAGCTTGATTTTGTATGAGCACAAAAATCAAACCCAAACAAATCCAGTTTGCATGAATTATATTTCAAAATAAAACGTTTTAGGATTTTAGTTTGTGAAAATAAAAATAAAAACATTTTTTGGAAAATGAATCTTTATATCGTTTTGAAAGCTTGTTTTCATATGAGCGTTTTTGTATCAAAGGCTTTTTAAAGATTTTTAAAGCTGCATCTAATGGTTAAAAGTCAAGAATAAACTATGATTAACATTACAATATAAGCTGCCCTTTATTTGTTTTTTATTTCCTGAAAGTTTCCTTTTTTTACCCGATTGTGAAACGTTTGAATTTAAGTTAAATGCGATTGTGCGCCCCAACAACCACATCACCTGAACGGAACAAATAATTAAAAACAAACAGAGTCTAAAGATGAACTGTGCTGCCGCTGAACATGGTAAGGTGCAAGCTGCTTTTTCAAAGAAGTCGTCAGTCGGTTCAATTTGGTGAAACAAGATAGTATTCCTATTAGAACAAACCGTGGGTGGAAATAGATGATGGTGGTGATGCTATCGACGTTGTAATGGAATCATTGAAATCATGCACCTGTGATTTCTGTCGGCAGAGGAAAGTGAATGGATGATCTTGTTTGCACAAGGGCTCAGGCAGGATTTGTGGCTGTATTCAAATGGCAGTTGTATTATGGGAGTGACACAGCAGAGTAGGCGTTAGTTCATGAATGACACGTTGTTACTCTCTTCCCTGGCATGGATTACACACCGCCTCTACGTTGATGGTTATTTCTGCTGTTTTCTCTGACTTATGGCTCATCTCACTTCC
>JAFBJT010106152.1:9361-19361 GCA_016785325.1 Chascanopsetta lugubris
TCATCACTCCGATGGCCTTTATTTTAGCTAATGTGGGAGCATCCGGAAATACCAGAGAAATATGAAAATGCAGGCTGAGGAGGAGAGGAGAGGAGAGGAGGACGGGGGGACGGGAGGAGGGGAGGACAGGAGGACGGGAGGATGGGGGACAGGGGGACAGGAGGACAGGAGGACGGGAGGATGGGGAGGGAAGAGGAGGAGAAGGAACAAAGAAAAAGACAAAGGATCAGTAGACGACAAGTGACTGTGTGAGACTGCAGGAGGACGGGAGGACGGGAGGTTGGGAGGACGGGAGGTTGGGAGGACGGGGGGACGGGAGGTTGGGAGGACGGGGGGACGGTAGGTTGGGAGGACGGGGGGACAGGGGAGGGAGAGGTTTCTTGTTTTGGAGGGACGAGCTCCTTTGACGTCAGGTTGATCCCAGATCTCTGGTCTGATGCCAAGTCAGTGTCCTCACAACAATCCCATCAAAGCAACCGACTGATTAACCCGAAGAGCGCCCCCTGTCGTCAAGATGAGACAAAATTACACACATATATATATATATATATATATATATATATATAGGCAAACTTGAGAGTTCTTAAAGGTGTAGTGTGCGAGATGTGGTGACCTCTAGAGGTGGAGTTGCATGTTGCATCCATCACCTCCCCCTCCCCCTTCTGAACAGGCAGGAGAACTTCAGTTGTCATTAAAACTCAAAAGATGTTTAATACGTCCACTTGGTAAAAAGATGGCGGCCTCCATAGAAGGGACCCGCTCCTCATGGAAATATACAGTAATGGGGGGGGGGATTTTCAAATTCATGAAAATGTCAGTATGAGATTGATCTGTCACATTTTTTTTGAAGTGACAGAAATGACCCAAATCTTACACACTGCACCTTTAATGTACATCTGCTGTGCGACTCTGCTTTGACTCTGCAGGTGAGCAAGTTACCTGTGCAGCAGTGATGAAGGAACCTCTGCGTGGAGCCGTTAATCCCCCAAACCCAGCGTGACTGAACCGCTGAGTCGGGTTTCACGTGAATGTGGGCGGAGCAAAGCGCTAAGTCGCAGCTGACGGCTGCAGACAGGACGAGGACGTGCGCTCAGACCTGGATTTAGCACCAAATCCAAGCGGAAACCTCCGCGTATAATCAGCCAATCGGCTTAAATACCCTCGAAATCAGCCCCCGAAATGAGCTCCCTGATGTGTATTTGCATGGGGAGCGGCTCCTCTCCACGGGGGCCGCCATGTTTGTACAGCAGTGCAACGTCACCAGATCTTACACACTGCACCTTTAATACCATGCAAGGATATTTATCCATTTATATTATTCTGACTTATAACATTCCACGCCAATAAACAATGACCTCGGCCAAATTCGTTTTTTTACCCCCTTCTGGAAAATGTCGACCAAAGCTCCGCAGAAATCAACAAACCCTCGGGGGACCAACATAGTTTAAGAAACTGTTGCCAACGTCTAAAAACAGCTCGATAAAAAGCAGAGAAACTCGCGAGCGGCGGCCATTTTTTTCCCGTCGGAGACGGGGGCTTTCTCATGTCTCCGGGAGCCCAAATAGAACGGGTCCACGTGAGCCTCCACTCTCTGCCGGATGATGAGAAAGTGTAATTGGGGCGAGAGGGCGGGCGGTGGTTGTGTTTGTTGCCATGAGAGTCACAGCGTCTGTCGACTGCGTCTGGTCCAAAGCAGTGATCTTAAAGAGACAGACGCTCGGAGCCTCCCAGCAGCTAATGACTGTTTGCAGGTGTCAGAGACAAGCGGCCGCCGCTGGATAAAGAGTTTCTTATCGGATTTCTGGCATCACGATACTTTCTTTTTTTTTTCTTTTTTTTTTTGTATACGCACATGCCTGATTACATCATGCTTATATGACAACAACCTTTGTAAAGGTGTAATGTGTTCGATTTCGGAGCCATTAGGTTTTTACCGAAGCCCAAAATGGACAAACTTTGCGTTTTTGGAGTTTGAATATTATTGGAATGTGGCCATAGGTTTTTCCTTCTTAGGGGGGATTCAACTCCAAACGCAACTTCACTATTAGATGTCACTAAATGCCACATACTGTGCCTTTAAAAAGTCGTCTTTATACAAACTATGATGTACATTAATAAAACACTCGCGCTCATCTATCCTTAAATGAAGTACACAAACATCTTAGACCGACCCTGTTTTGATGCAAACACAACGTAAACAACTTATAGTTCAGATCAAATGTGAAATGTTTGCAAAAATACTTCACAAGTACAAAAAAAAAAACCTAGCTAAGCAAAAACAACACGTGTATTTTGATGCTTGTGTTTAACTCTTTAAAGTACTTCATGGTCTCCAGGCAAAAGGGATCTGTGGGGCTCCGCCTCAAACTCCCCCACAACAGAAAAGGTAAAGTACATACTGTGCATACACACAGAAAATAAGAGTGGTAGTATAATAGTAACGTTTAAGTACAAACCTTCGAAATCATTCCAGCGCATCATACACATGGACTATGCGGCGTGAGGGGGTTTCCAGATCCTCCCTGAATTCAAGGGTTTTCCTTAAAATAGAAAGATTCCATTAAAGGTTGCAGGGTTCGGGTTAGATCAGCACGTCACTCACAATTCTATTCAAAGTATTTTACAAGAACACACGACAGTGATTTGTGATCGTAAGAAGTCAAAAGGGGTTTCTTTTGTCCACTCGGGGCTACTGTAAAAACATGCTGACACAAAATGGAGGCCTCCTCAGATAAGGATTTTTTTGTCATTGTTTGGTTATTAAAACAATTTCTTGGTGACTACACATGAACGAGATGAATACGCTATACGGCCAAAAGTATTGGGACACCCCTCCGACATCACAAGGAGCAAAGTGTGTGCGTAAAGGACAACGTCCCAGTACTTTTGTCCACTTCTGCCAACAGATCCTCTGAAACCCCAATTCTACACACTGTGCCTTTAAAGCTGAGCAGTGGCTCCGGATTTGGCTTTGATCCAGATCTATTTGGCCTGGCACAGGACGCGGGTTTTCACGCCGAGGTGCTTAAACTTGTATATTTATGATACAGACGGTCACATTCTTATTCCCCTCAGACGGTGAATGTGCGAGTAAACAGAGTCTGACATGTGGTGTTACACGATGGTCATGTGATCCGATGCTGCAGAGCAAATATCTAGACACAGCGGAGGAAGGAAATGCCTCCGTGGGACTGTTTACGTGTGCATGTCTGAGAGCACACGTATGTATTAATGTGTGTATGTGCGAGTGTGTGGGAGGGGAGCGCTGCTTTATTGTCCGTGTGCCTTTCGCCCGCTCGTTAAAATCTAATTTCTTCCCCCACCATCTCCACCGTACCACGACCGACCGCCCCCCCCACCACCACCACCACCCCCCCCCCCAACCCCCACCCCCTCCTGCCTCTCTGTCTTGTGTGATCAACAATAGCCCATTCTGTGCCGTCCCGTGCGAGTGGAGACACACCCAAAGCCAAGGCCACGGTGCGAGGGGAGATTGTTGGGCGGCGGCCAAGTGAGCGGGACACTGGCTCAATTCTCGTCTGGGAGCGGGGATCCTGCCCTGACAGGGGGGGGGGAGGGGGTAGCGGAGGGGGGTGGGGGGCAGAGGTGGTCTTATCTGTTTAACTATAAACTGTGGTGAGTGGTCATTTGGTGTAATTCCCCTGTGGGGTATTTCTGCAGGCGAGGGACGGTGGGACAGGATTGGACCACTGGTTTCACCTGATGTTCGAGTGAGCAGACAGATCTACATTGGAATTAGGTCAATTAGCTCTGATTTGGAACAAAAGGTGTGAATAGTCAAAGCTAAAAGTAGAGAAAAAAGTGCGACAGAATTGGCCAAAGCTAGTGGACTGCTATCAGCTACACGTACAACACCACTCAGCGATGCAAAGAGAAGGAATAGCTACATACGCTCAACTGAATGGAGCTGACCGAATCCCGTCCAAGAAGCAAAACCTAAACCCCAACGGCAAGGTCACTGAATCGCCCAGCACAGTCCGGTGCATTAATAAAGGGCATTGCAACAGATAATGGGTAAACAATCGGGGGCCTCAAGCTAATGTTGTTAGCGGCAACCATCATCTCAGTGAGACCCCCACCCAAAGGTTCAAGATATGCAAGGTTTGCTTGGTTGAGTCAGTCAGGTTTGTTGGATATCAGCGCCCCCGTTCCTACCCCCAAGAAGGGGGTCAAGTCCCTTGAAACACTCGGGGTTTCTCTACGTCACTCGCTAATGTGATCCGGTTCTCTTTGAGTCAGTCTTGCTCAACCGAATCATCGAAGTCCGAGGTGTTTCCGGTGAGTCCCCCAACTCGCCTTGTGTTCTCAGCAGCAACCAGCCAGAGGACTCGCAGGATCCGGGCTAACGGAGACCTCGGACCAGTGACCCCGGTGACCCCTGATTCAAGAACCCACCGGCTCTAGTGCAAATGCCAGTCCAGACTCAAGCCATCAAAGCAGTGACCGACTGACGTGCCTGCGTGATCGAGGCTACGTGCACAAGCTAACACGGAGGTTCCGAGAAGTTTTTATCTTCATCTGACTGGACTCAATTACCTCATCCGATTCCAGGAGCCCCAAAAAGTCCCCACCTCCTCCGCACGTACAGAACCGAGACCCCGGCTACAATACATTCCCTGATCCGAGCCGCGCCGACGGGATAAAGGTCACTCTATCAACGGGTCCTGAAGCTGCAGCTGAAGCCCCCCCCCCCCCCCCCCCCCCCATTTTACCCGCCCACCCCACACTCTCTAATCCCCGTCCGATAAACTCTCCTCATTGTCCGATAACGTAAATACGACACACCAACACACCATCTGAGGGCCCTCGTCTGCAGCAGCCAGCCTAATTATATAATTATCCCTTGTCTGATTGTGCCTGTGCAGCTGAGACGAGGGAGGGCCTTTGTGTGGCGGCTGGAATGTGGTGCGCTTGGCATTTTTCAGCGAAAGGGCAGCTCTCTGGAAGCCCCTGCCAACGGAGGGGAGAGAGAGAGAGAGAGAGAGAGAGAGAGAGAGAGAGAGAGAGAGAGAGAGAGAGGGGTGAGATCACGGCTGCTGGTGCCCACTCTTCTTTTTCTCCTCTGTCTCTATCGCTCGGTCCATCTCTCTCTCTCTCTCTCTCTCCGGGACTCTTTTTAAGATCTGCCTGACAATCCCGTCTCTCTTCTGCACCCGTCTTTCAAACCCCACCCGCAAATCCAAGATTGGAAATCACCCGTCATTTACGAGCCGCAGAGTTTGCGGTATTGTCTTATTAAAGTGGCCTTTCCGTGAGGAATGTGCAGGATTTGGCTCGGCGGTGATAAGAGCTGACAGGTCGCCGCGGTTACAGAAGAAGCCGAGGCGAAGGCCGAAGGCGACCGCTCCGATGTCTGATAGCGGAGTCGGAGGCGCGTGATAGAAAAGCAAAGCTATTGTTCCTGCTCGAGAGCTGTCGAGGGGATAAGAGACGAGAGCTGGAGCAGGTGTTAGCAGAGATTACGGGACGGGGACTAGAAAGCCCGGCTTCTTGAAACCGGATCAAAATCAACAGTGTCACGTATAAACCCGTTCGGCCTCGTGCTACAACAGGGGATCCAGACCTTCTTCTGACATTTACATCAAGGGGCCTCTCAATCTTTGAATGTCGCCCCTGGTGGTTTTATGAGTTCCAGCACCTTAACAGAGGTCTTTTATACTCACTAATGAAAACAGCAGGGTTAAAAAGGATTTTGGCGCCAAAGTCCAACCTCTGAATTCCTCCGCAAGAGCCACAATAAAATTCAGATCGCTGCCATTCTTCCTTCCAAGGACTTTTTTTTTTTTAAAGAGGGTTTAAAAGGTGGTTTTGTAGTTTGGACGCAGTTCAATTTACCAACAGCAGGTGGTGGTATTGTACGACAATGTACGGTACATCTTCGAAGAAAAGAACCTCACAGTTAACTTGTAAATCGGACTCGTCCAAGATAGTGATGCACACTAAACAAACACAACGGCGAGACGAGCAAACCACACCCTGTGTGGACTGTTCACGACGCATTCTAGTGGTGAAAAAGTGGTATTGCATGAAACTCCCATTGACGTCACCTTTGGTGTGTCGTCAACTGTTACAACGAAATGTTAAAAAAATTTTTTTTTAAAAACCCTCCTTGAAAAGCATGTTTGCTGTATATACACACACAACCAAACGTTTGGCCTGTCGTCATGATGTTGTGAACTTTGTCGAGTCCGAGCGAGCCAGAGTTCATGTTGCCCGTCTGCTGCCGTAAACAAGTTGATCCCGAGACTTAGGACTTCACTGTCAAACCACAAGTGCGGGTACGAACCCCGTCTGCCGTCTGCAGCAGAAACACTGGTAACTAACGGCACTTGAGAAATTCCCATAGAATTCCGAGCCGTCCGTCTGATCCCTGTCAAAGCCCCGCCCCCCGCCCCCCCCCCCATCCCCCCTCGCCCCCCTCCCCGCCTCTGGTGATCACACAGCGTGGAGTATGTGAAAGAATGCCGTCAGGACGGAGCTGGACACCGGGGGCCCCCAGTATTCCCATCTCGAGCCTCTTTACATGCCCCGAGTGATTTTTCTAATGACGATACAAAGTGAAACGTCCGATCGCGGCGGAAGACGCTGCCAGACGATCCCCGAGACAATACGCTTCGACAAGCGCAGAGGCTTGGCGAAGAGCTCCGGGCGCCGGAGCCAAGGCGCTAACCCTCGCCCACGGATCAGCGTTTCTGTGTGAGAGCGCCATTGTCTCGTTCCATCTCAAATAGCCCCTGACAAATTGTGCTGAATGTAGAACCTGGAGACATCCCCCCAAAAACATGCCGGCCCCGGAGCCAGGGCTGCATTTTCCCATCGCACAGCATCGCTCCATGGTGCCCCTACTGGTCAACAGAGATGTGACTCATTAATTGAGTGTCCAGAATCTTTGGTTATGCCGTCACACGCCTTCCCTCTTTCGCTAACCCAACATTTCCTTCCCACCGTGCCTCCCTCTCTCTCTCTCCCTCTCCCTCCCTCTCTCTCCCTCCCTCTCTCCCCCCTCCTCATGCCCAGCTGACAGGTGGCGAGCGGAGGCTGAGAGAGAGCGCAGACTCTTCCTGGCGTCCTTCAGCGTCCGGGCACCGATCATGAGATCATTTCACACCCAGAGACAAGAAAGTGATGTAACGTGGGGTTTCACAAAAACGGGGCTGAGGCAGAGTCAGGGGGCATTTCAAGGGGGAGGAAACATGAGAAGGCAGGAATACATTGTTCCTACGCCGAGGCCCGACTAACTGAGCAGTGCAGGGCAGTTGAATGGCGCCACCATGTGTCAGCATGCAATAATTACTTCGACAGTGGCCTGTTGCATCTGGGATCTACCGGGCTATCGTGAAAATGACTAGTTGATTGATTGATTAATCACCTGATTAATATTTCAGGACATTAATGGGGACATCTAGTGGTGAAGTTGCACATTACGCGTGAACACCATTCACCTCGCCCTTCCCACATCCAAGCATGTAGGAGAACCTATGATGTCATCAGCAAGACTTATTCGAGGAATGTGCAAGATGGCGGCCTCCATAGACTGGACCTGTACCTGACATAAATATAAATACCTCAATCCAGGGTTAAATATATTCAGATTCATGTGATTATACACATATAAAAATATCAGTTTATTTGCTCAAATCAATTTCAACCAATAGAAATTGAATTTTAAAATCTTACACACTGCACCTTTAATACCTAAAAGCAGCAGTATCATTATTTTTCCAATTACAGCCTCACTATGCAAAGACAGGAGGACGGATTTGATGATTATTAGTAATAGGGGATCGCCACCTGCTGGCGAGCTGGTGTAGTACAGGTCCTAATCCTTGTCACCTCCATGTTAGACGAAGGGACGTGAACCACAATAATAGAGTTTTCACCATTTAAGATAATTCCATATGAGATTTTTTTGTTTTTTGTCTTTTTGGAGCAATACTGACAAACTCCATCACCACTATATTTTTTTAATTCTCTTTTTTCTGAAAAAAAAAAAATCAAAACCAGATTAAAAAAATTGAATTCAACTATCGTTCTTTATTTAGAGTAAGGCAGCGCTCACGAGGCCACACACTGTGATCGCGTCTCATCCACGTGGGCTTTGGTTCAAGTGTTTGTTTCAGAGCTCGAGCTCGATCTTCACATCCATCTTTGATTTGTACGGCTCCAGCAGGGGGCGCAGTTCTTCCGACAGGAACCTGGCCACCTATTACCACAAAAACGAGGGGCGGGGCACAACGGAGGCACAAAAAAACGGGGAAAAGATAGAGAATATGTATTTTGCTGATCTGTGGACGAGGATGCGCTATCGATGATTTCAGACGAACGTGGAGCGACAAATGATTTTTTTTTTTATGCTGACTCAGCAGAAGCAAGAGGGTAGAGACGAGGTCGTACCTGCTGCGGGGCGCGGCCGATGAAGGTCTTGGGGTCCAGCAGAGCGTCCAGCTGCCCCAGGATGGGGGCAAAGTAAGGGTCCCGTTGCACTCTGGCCAGCAGGTCGTTGTCCCCGCCCTCCTGTTTGACCACGGCCGCCGCCTCCTGGGACAGGACGCGGATCTTCTCGTGACAGTCCTGAGGGGCGGCGGCGCAGATGAACGTCATGGGATTCCAGAGCAGTATTTTCCGGGACTTTCTCGGAGCCTACCTGTCGGTTCCCGCCGGCCTTCACCATGGCCATGATGATGTTCTCCGTGGCCATGAAGGGCAGCTCGTGGCGGATGTGCCTCTCGATGACTTTGGGGTAGACCACCAGGCCCTCGGTGATGTTCTGCAGCGTGCTGAGGATGATGTCGGCGGTGAGGAAGGACTCGGGCAGCGAGATCCTCCTGGCAGGGGAACGGTAACATTTGAGGTCGGTCAAAGCAAGGGCGTCACAATGGCCCGCGTCGGCGCTGCGCCCACCTGTTGGCGCTGTCGTCCAGCGTCCTCTCCAGCCACTGCACCGCGGCCGTTTGCAGCGGGTCGGCCATCAGCGCCACCAGGTGTCGGGCCAGGCTGCAGCAACGCTCCGCCCGCATGGGGTTCCTCTTGTAGGGCATGGCACTGGAACCTGGAGACAACCGGTCCGTCAGTTATTACCACTCGATGGAGCTCTCGGTGTATTTTAACACAATGTCCACACACGTGGAAGCGAATCCAAACAAATGAAAATACATGTGTTTGTGTGTAAAAGTCAAAGTCGTGGGTCGATGTACCGATCTGCTCCTTCTCAAAAGGCTCCTCGATCTCCTTCAGGTTGGCCAGCAGGCGGATGTCAGTGCAGATCTACAACACGGAAGAGGTGCAGGTTTTATCACGGTGCTGCAGAAATGATGCAACTTCCACATGATCACCACTAGATGGAGACATTTGTTGTTGCAGACTCACCTTGTGAACGGTTGCACCCAAACTGGCCAGACTGGACAAACAGTCAATGTCCACCTTTCGACTGTAGGTCTGTCCAGTCACCAGGTACGCTCTGGGTGTGATGGGGAAGACGTAACAATTATAATATAAAAAACAACAAGAAATATAACAATAATAACAATCATCATAATCATCCAAACGCAATAATAATCATCATAAACATCATCACCACGAGATAAACATTTACCATCAATAATAGCAACAATCATCATCATCATCATCACAACAGCAACAATAATAATAACAACAACAACCATCATCATCATCAGCACCACAACAACCATCATCATCATCATCACAACAGCAACAATAATAACAACAACCAGCAGCAGCAGCACAACAGCAACAATAAAAACAACAACCACCATCATCATCATCACAACAACAACAACCATCATCATCAGCACAACAGCAACAATAACAACAACAACAACCACCACCATCATCATCACAACTACAACCATCATCGTAAGCGTCATCACAATAATAACCACCATCATCATCACAACATAAATAATAATAATAATAATAATAACAATACCTTTGGATTTAATTGTAAGTAACTTTCCTCGTG
>JAFBJT010106152.1:24361-32823 GCA_016785325.1 Chascanopsetta lugubris
ACAAGCGAGTGGGAGGAACTGCTCGCTCTGTTTTTGCCACAGAAAAAAAAAAAAAGACATGACGAGACATCTTGCCGGAGCTGGAGCTGCTGCTGCTGCTGCTGCCACTGCTGCTGCTACTGCTGCTGCTACTGCTACTGCTGCTGCTGCTGCTGCAGGGGAGGATTTGGCTTCCAGTCTCCTGCATTGCACAATCTCTCCCATCTGCTCCGACAGATAAATTAGACAAGGGGAAGGAACGCTGGGAGACAAGGAGGAAAAGAAAAAGAAGGGAGAGGAGCCATAGTCGGGTGAGGGGGGTGTGTGGTAAAGGAGAGGTAGAACAGGAGGAGGAGGAGGAGGAGGAGGAGGAGGAGGAGAGTGGCATGAGAAGAGGCAGGGAGGCAGAGATACACACAGGAAACAGAAGATAGATAGATGGAGTGAGTCACACCGCAGTAGAATGAGGGTGAGAGCGAAGGAGAGAGTCAAGGAGCATTCGAGCTGCCGCCGCCCTCTCACACGCCACCCAGGGTCCGTCGCTTGGTGAACAGGGGGGGCAACGAAGAGGCATCCACCGTGGAGGCGAGAAGGAGACGCAGGAGGGGGGCCCAGGAGGAGGAGGAAGCCAGAGGTTCCACACACAAGATGGCTGCTGTGTCCTCTGCCTCCGACTCGGGTAAGTGTTTGCGGCACAGCCTCGCCTGAAGGTTTCCTTGTCATCGCCATCCGTCCACTCAACATCTGGGGTGAACTCGCACACATGTGCCACGTTTGGAACCTGCAGCAGTGGGGGTGAGGGGGTGAGGGGTGGGCACTGTTGCTCCAGACAACTTCCTGTGACCACATGGAAAAGTGTCACCCGCAGAGATACCGCCAGACACTGTGGTGCCGTCAAAGGTTCTTTGGCCCCCGGCAAGTTTTGGGGCATGACTGTGCCCCCGACTTCTTGGGATGGGGGCCAAGGTTCCTCCTCCCTGACGGAGGAAAACAAAGAGGAGAAATGGTCAGGGAAGGGTGGAGGGACGAGAACGAGGGGGTATCAGAGGAGTAGGGGGAGAATAGAGAGTACAAGAGAATTCCACGTATCTTTGTTTCCCTAAAGCCCATTTGTACGAGATGAAGGGGATTAAGATGAGATAGATAATGTCCTCTGAGGCCAGGTTCTCTCATCATCACCAACCGTCCACGGAACCTGCAGCAGTGGGGGTGAGGCGGTGAGGATGAGGGCAGTGGTGGTGGTGGGGGGGGGGTACTCTAGACGGCTTCCTGTGTTCACATGGAAAAGTGTCACCCGCAGAAGATACTGCCAGAGACTGTGGTTCCGTCATTGGTTCTTTGACCCCTGGCAAGTTTTGGGCATGGTTGTGCCCCGACTTCTTGGGATGGAGGCCAAAGTTCCTCCTCTCTGACGGAGCAAAACAAAGAGAAAGAATGCTCAGAGGAGGGTGGAGGGGCCAGAGCAAGGGGGGATCCCAGGAGTAGGAGCAGAATGGAGAGAACAAGGGAATTCAGAGGACTCGTATCTTAGTATCCCCAAAGCCCATTTGGACGAGACGAAGGGGATTAAGACGATAGAGATCATTTCCTCTGAGGCCCGACTAGAAAATCCATCATTGCAAAGAACTCATCTCTACTTATTGTGTTTCAACAGGTGACCCCAGGGGCCGCCACCCTCCTGAGCGCAGACTGCTGATCCTTGGCGGCCCGCAGTCCGGTAAGACCTCGACCGCCAACAGCATCCTGGGGGACGAGGTCTTTGACGGAACGGAGACCACTCACAGCAACGTGGGCCACACCGAGATCTACGGCCGGCGGGTGACGGTGGTCGACACCCCTCCGTGGGCCATCCCCGCCGACACGGAAGCGGACAACACCGAAGCCGACAACAACAACGACAATGCCGGCGCAGAGTCGGACAACCCGCCGCGTCCGCCGCCGAGCCTGGACAGCGAGGGGCCGTGCATGGGCGCCATTCTCTGCCCTCCGGGACCTCACGTGATACTCCTGGTGGTGTCGGTCACCCAGCCCTTCACCGACGTACACAGGAGGGCGGCGGACGAGCAGCTGGGGGCCCTGGGGGGAGGAACCTGGAGGTACTCCATGGTGCTCTTCACTGGGGTGGACAAGCTGCCTAAAGGCGTCTTCATAGAGGAACACATATCCAACACCGGAGAGGCCCTGCAGTGGCTGGTGGAGAGATGCGGAAGCAGGTACGACCCCTCTGTGTTAGGGACATCAAAGGCATTATCCACTTCTGTGTCACAGTCAAGTTTTCGATTGAACTTGCAGCTGAAGTTACTTCCAACATATGCAAATTAAGTTGTACAAAGCCACGTGACCCTGGAGGGGATTGAGTAAACCGCCTCCAGTGATGTCACTATATTTAGCATTGGTCGGGACAGAAAACTGAGTTTGTCTTATCAGCCTGAGGCTCTTAGCTTGATGCTAAGCTTCTGAGCTCAGACTGTAAATAAAGATGGGACTTGAACCTTCTCCTCTTCCTGTCACTTAAATATGAAACTAAAATATCCCCCATAAAAACAAACAACTTTCTTGGAGCCAGAGTCGGTCGCGATAGGGCGCGAGAGGGAGGTAGGAATTTCAAGGTCCCATCCTGCACCCAATCAGCCAATCAAATCTCAATCAGCTGTCAATCATAGTGTTAGATGAATAAGTAGAGACTGAAAATGACAGGAGCCATCTTTGAGGTGGTCATCCGGTGAAAGCGTAGAAACCTTGCTCTACTTTTTGTATTAGAGATCAAAGGAACATCAAAGAAGCAGAGGCCTCTGACGTTTGGTTAAATATGTAAATCGACTGAATCCTTCATCATGACTTGATGACATCACAGTGACAAAGTTGTTTTTGAACGTCTCCACCCGCAGATACCACGCCTTCGACAACACTCTGAAAGAGACGGAGGAGAACACGCAGGTGCCCGAGCTGATGGAGAAGGTGGAGGAGATGATCACCGACAACCAAGGTGGGTTTTCCTGGTGATGCATCATCGCCGCAGTTACGCAATTTCATCATTAATGAATTCGTCGTTTGTGTCATGGAGGCGTCTGAAAGCGGGCGAGTGAATAATTCAGTGTTGTGGTGGTGGTGGTGGTGGTGGTGATGGTGGTGGTGGTGCAGGCTGGTACTTTGAGGTGAACGAGTTGATCCTGCTGGAGGAGGAGCAGGCCAGGAGAGCGCTGGAGGAGGAGAGGATGAGGATGGAGGAGCACGCCAGGCAGAGGGAGCAGATGATCGGTGGGCCTCCTAGAGGTACGTTTGTGTAATTGTGTGTGTGTGTGTGTGTGTGTCTCATTTTTGATACATCCAGGGGACGCTATCCACTATGTCCACTGGACCTCTTATCAAGTCCTGTAAACCTCTTGGGAACCAATGCACTGTGCATATGAGACAGTGTGGTCATACGCCAAGTCCAATGTGTGTGTGTGTGTGTGTGTGTGTGTATGTGTGTGTGTGTGTGTGTGTGTGTGTCTGTCTGTGTTTGGACCATAGGTCCCTACAGAATAAAACAAATTTGCAGGTCCTCACTCAATAAACTGTTTGGAGAGTTACGACTTGGTGTAAGGGTCTAGGTCAGATGGGTTTCAGGTTAAGACCAGGGTTAAGATTAGGATTATGGAATCAATTGGGGTGGTTAGGGTTAAGATAAGGGGCTAGGGAATGTTTACACAGTCATGATATGGTGGAGTGAAAGCTTGGTTTAAGGTTAAGCTAGGTTAAATGGAAGGTAGATTTTGGCTACTATGGTTAAGTTTTGTGTTTTTAGAGAGAGAGAGAGAGTGGGAGAGAGAGAGACAAAGAGAATGACTGATGCAATGAGGTAAACCTCAGTCATTACTGATCTGTGTTGTTTATCTCTATTCTTCGTGGTCTTTGCAGAGCTGAGGCTCCTGCTGTTGGGCTGGAAGGGCGTTGGGAAGAGCTCGGTGGGAAACTCCATCTTGGGTCGCCGCTACTTCGAGTCGGGCCAGGAGACGGAGCTGTGCCTCCGGCGTCAGGCGCTGGTGTCCGGGCGCCGGGTCACCATCGTGGACACCCCGGGGTGGGACTGGTTCTCGGTGAGGCGGACGCCCAAGCGAATCCGCCAGGAGTCCCAGCGCGGCGCCGCCCTCCTGCGGCCCGGACCCCACACCCTGCTGCTGGTCCTCCCCGTGGTCTCGTCCCTCACGGCCAGGAAGAGGCGGACGCTGCTGGCCCACATAGACACCCTGTTCGGGGACAGCGCCTGCCTCCACACCATGGTGCTGTTCAGCTGTGGTGACTGGCTGGGCCGCACGCCCATCGAGGAGCACATCCTCCGAGGGGGGCGGGAGCTGCAGAGACTTCTGGAATACTGCGGGAACTATTACCACGTCCTGGACAGTAAGACGCCGGGGAAGGACCGGAGCGTGTCCGTCCTGCTGGACAAGATCGAGGAGATGATCAGGGAAAATGGAGACAAGGCCTTTCTCCCCATACAGACCGAGTGGTGTAAGTCACGCTATGTTTATTTCTGCAGGATGAGATAAAGGTGCAGGATGTAAGATTTTCATCGCCTCAGCATGAACACTTTATATCGGTATGATACCGTACGATAGCGCATGATAGCTGCCGTACGATGAGATATGATTGGAAAGGTTACGATACAATAAGTTACGATACGAGACAAAAATACAAACATACTGTGTTTTTTTTAAAGAAGACAGTTTGGAAAAAAGTATATATATATATAAATACACGTAAAAATATGGGACTGCAATATGCAACTTCACCACTAGACGTCACTAAATCCAAAAGACTCTATCTTAATGTATTATGTACAAAAAAAACACAGACAATCAGAAATTTCAATAAGTCTGTAAGTGAGGAATTCAAATTGTGTATATTAGACATGAGGCAAAGTAGCAAAAACGCGTTTTTATTGATATCATGCTACTAATTATTCATAGAGACGTTAAGTGGAGTTTGACAGTCGATGTTAAATTCCTCATCGGGATGTGAGCATGTTTATTCATGAAATGATACAGATTGAAATACTTCATCTCAGGTTGTGTCATACTCTAAAATGGAACTCTAAAACGGCAACAGATTAAATAAACAAATCCTGCACCTGACCACATCCTTAATCTCCCTCAGTCAGACAGATTTGATGTAGTGCACAATCGCCGCGTCATGATACGACCCATCACATCCCATCATGAGTCACTTTGCGATTCCCACGACTCGTCTCATAAATCTGTGTTGTGTCCGACAGTGAGCGAGGAGAGCTCCTACTCCTCGGACAACACCGAGCCCGAGGACGACTGCAGAGGATGCCAGGTGCAGTGAGACGAGGGGGGAGGGGAGCGGGGGGGGGGTACAGTGACTCGTCTCCTTTTCCTCCAGGCTGCGAGTCGCAACCCCATCGCCTCATGCTACTCGAACCTCATATACCTCCAGCTCTGAGGACGTCTGAGGATCCGGAACTGTCCCCTGCTCCTGAGCATGGTCACACCAATCATCTGCTGCTAAAGAAGAGGAACATTCAATCTTCACTATGAGTTTGGGGACTGGAACCAATGACATTCTGGCGATCGTGACAATACCAACAAAAGGTCACGGGTCACTTTTGATTTTTTTGGGACGAATCAGGACAATGTCTTTTTCCATGTTTCCTTTCAGTCTAATTATCCGACTATTCTGGATTATGTGAAGTAGGACATTGGGTCGAACCCCATCTTGTTAAAGCTCTCACAGGAGCGATGTAAGGACTGTCCTCGTTAGTTTTTGATCGGTTCAGCTTTGACTCAAAACCCTGACTCATTCACTAAAAAACGCTGATTAATGCTTAACACAAATCTGCAAGACTCGTTGCAAAATAGTGAGCCGTCCTTTGCACTTTGGTCGAATCCCAGCGCAGAGATTTATTTTTTTCTACGTGGACGTTGCCGTGGCGTTCGTGCTCGTCGAGGCCAGAACTGAAAAAAAGTTGCGACCTCAGATCCCTGCGGAGCTGCTTCGCCGTTTGTGGTCCGGTTGCATTTATCGACAAGGTTAAGATTCTGCTCCGTGCCTCAGCATCAAAGCCTGGAAAGTGGGAGGAGCCCTGCGGCAGGGCGCCGCCCTAGAGGCCGCATCAAGCTTTTGCATGCTACAGGAAAAAACAAACAAAACGACATGACCTCATGAACCATTCACCTCCGGGCTTTTGTGACCTTTTGTTTTTATACATCTTCAAGTGACAAAAATATAAATATAAATATAAATATATATATATACACATAAATCAACATAAATACACTCAGCTCTCAGAGGCATGTTCAAACACCGCATGCAGATAATCGAGTGCCTACAGAGTTGAAAGGCAACCTCACTTCTTACTGCTCTGACTCGCGCTTGAGGCAGGTTCTGTGGATTTCACGACCTTTGACCTTTACGACTGCAAAAAAAAAAAAATCCTCAAAGTGGAGGTCAAAAGTACTCCAAATATTTATATCTATTGAGGTTCTGGTCAAGAGAGGAAGTATTTGGACGACTGCATATTATACTGTTCTTTGGGACGTCAGTTTAGAATCGTAAGATAATGACAACAAAGGGGCTTTAAAGGGGCTATACGTAGATTTTTTTAAAACATGAAAAATATCATTAGAAATAACTGTCTTCATATTACACTCAAAAACAACTATGTTTTGTACAGAGAAATTGAACCAGGATTCAGAGTGGCCATGCTGCAGTACCATTTCTCACCACTACAAAGAGTTAAGAGCCATTCAGTCTGTCTCCTTTCCAAACTGGGTTAAGTTCACTCACTTCTCAGCGCAGTTTTAATGTCTATATGCAACATATACATGACATTCACACATATTTACATCACTTCCTGTGTATATTTCAAAATAAAAGTATTGTGTTGTGGGTTTTTTTTCTTTTTCTTTTCTTTTTTCATCTGTATCCAATTTATTAAGGCTTCTATATGTATCACCGGTTTCATACTAACGTGTACTGGTATCTACTTTATTTATGACTTTTGAGAAATTTGATGTATTCATACATGTTTTAATTTGAGAAAATACATTCTTTTGGAATTTAAAGTATTGCGTTTAAAGCGTTAAGATGTTAGCATAGTTGTAATAATACTTCCTGTAAGTCGGCGGGAACGGCTAGCTTTGTTTTGAAGTGCAGGTTCGGTATGCAAATGAGCAAGTGGAGGAAGTACCCAACATGTTCTCTGCTGCCACCTGCTGTTCATAAGTGGAACTGCTGCAAAAATGACAAAAACGTGAAACTACAGACATCCCCTTGAATCTGGGATGACTTGGAGAGTGAATGTGCTCGAGCGAAAATCCCGAAAGAACAAACCAATGTGCAGTTTTCTAAAAACGAGGGCAACACGTGACCGACACCACTGCCATGCTGTGAAGTGTGATTTTCTACAAACGATGTAGCCTAACAACGGAAACCCTGACTCCGCCTCCTCTGTGCTTTACTGACTCTGTGCTCCATCGATAGTGATGTAGACCCCTGCAGCACTCAGTGCGATCAGCATGACTCCTGTTCCCACGTACTCATCCTCTTCGGTCTTAGTCTCCCGGTGTGAATATGTGGTGTATATTTACAGTGTAAGATAATGTGACATACTGTCGTAGGCTTGTAGCTGGGCGTTCTTTTGCACTGTGTCTCACTTTACTGTAGCCGAAGTGGCATTAAGTCCTGTGTGGTCCTTCGTACATGGTGATGGCGTCATCGGTACTTTGTTCACCCTCAGACAACAATAAAAAAAAAAAAGAGGTGGATTCTTTGATTTTTTATTTCATTTCATCTCATTTTATTCTATTTCATTTGACTCTAATTACCATCAGCATCACCACCACCATCATCATCATTACTATTATTGTTAATATTACCATCATCATCATTATCATTATTATTATTATTATTATTATTATTATTATTATTATTATTATTACTGTTATTTTATTTCTATTTCATTTCATCTCATTGTATTCTATTTCATTTTATTCTAATTACCATCATCATCATCACCATCATTATTATAATTATGATGGTTATTGTTGTTATTATTATTATGTATAAATACCGTTATTTTATTTTCTATTAAATACAATCAAGTGTAGACCTTTGGGCCTTGAGATGAGCTGCATGGCTGTTCTAAGGGAGGAGTGTGACTCTGTCGTCACTAGGGGGCACTAGAGCAAGTGGTTTCTGTATCTCACCACACAGCTGTGGGTACATGCAGTCTTACTCTATTAAGTCGTATCAGTCACATTTGTGTACATTTAAAATCCTATCGAAGTCACGATGTTTGACCTTTCAAAGTAAAACACAGTTTATTATAAATCACACATAACTTTTATCATAATACAGTGTCCTCACAGTACAGTTCATGGTTTCTGCCTTAGATGACGTCACACTTAAGGAATGCAATTATATCCACATGCTTGACCCCTCCCACTGTGTGTCTTTGATGTAATATTCAAAGTTTCCGT
>JAFBJT010106153.1:0-7500 GCA_016785325.1 Chascanopsetta lugubris
TCTAGAAAGATGCTTTATATTTGTATCAGGAGCAGCTCCTCTCCACCAGAGGGCGCCATGGCTGCAGCACCATGTTTTTACAGTAGCCCAGAATGGACAAACCAAACACCGGTAGAGTTTGAAAGGGAACTGCAGGCTGAGGTGCAACACGACGTTTCACCACTAGATGGCGCCACGTCATTGTTTTCAGGCTTTTATTGTTTGTTTTCCAATCCTGGCTGTGCATGTGAAGGACTTACTGACATCTAGAGGTGAAGTGGCATAAAACGTTCACCCCCTTCTCTCACCCTCCTTCTAATGTTTTTAAATATTTATTTCAAATGATTTTAAAAATACAATATTTTAATCTCCCAGAAAAAATCACGTTGAGGTTTTAATTCATCAGCCAAGAATTGACTTATGAAGGGCATGTCATTCTAAAGTCATTTCCCCTGAAGCACCTGTTGTTTGACGTGGTGTGGCTCCGCCCCCTCTCCCTGATTGACAGGTACTTCAAACACTGCGACGGCAGCTTCGTGAACGGGCTCTGGACGGTTTTCTGGTTCGGTCTGACGGACATCAGAGATTCCTACGAGCTGGTGGAGTACGCCAAGAACCTCCCCGACTCCTTCCTGCCCGCCTCCCAGCTGCTGGCTCCGCCCACTGCAGGACCCTGAGCCGCTACTGCCCCCTGCTGCTAATGTCGTCAGCGCAGAAGTTTTTTATTTGAGTTCTGTTTCAGTTTTTCTCTCAAATGAAACTTGAAAAACCAAAAGGAACAAACGACTGGGTGCTGTGGTGCGGTTTACATGTCTTCTATGTATTCTTGGCCTCTAGGGGGCGCTCCAGTCAGCAAGTCAGAACCCACTCTATCATTAGATCAATCAGCCAATGAGAGCCTGGCTGAGACCGTCTCCATGGAAACCAACATGGCTGCTGCAGCTTGTGTGGAGAGGTGTTATTCTCAGACGCATTAAAGTAAAGTTTGTTTACGTATTTCTGCACATTTCCTTTTCTCTGATTGGTTGAAGTGACAGTGACAGTTTTACTTTATTTTTGTGTGACACTCGAACCAAGAGGCATCAAAACACATTGTTATTCTTTTAATTATGGTAATTTTTCGTTTTTCTTCAGCTGCCAAAGTGGGCTCATATTTAAGTCCTAATTAATCTAATGTTTGAATTTTAGGTGGATCCAGTTCTACCACATCCTTTAACGTTGTAAACATTTATAATTATATTTTATTTTCCTGTTGGGTCGTTTTTTTTTATCTGTTCTAGAAAAATCAGACCAATTTTGAAATCGGATTTTAGTTTAAAAAAAGTTTCATGTGTAGAAAATGATGAGTAAAACATATTACCACTAAATCGATATTTTTTTAGGTTCTGTTTAAAGAATATAGTAATAAAACATGAGCAGTTCATTTAAATATTTCAATAACTCAGTATAGTAACAATGGGCTGATAAAAGCAGGATCATCCTGTTGTTGTTGTTGTTCTGCCTCCAGCTCAGTAGGAGGCGCTGTGGGCAGTTCTCACTCTTGTATAAGCCGCTTTCATTTCCGGTTCCGGTGATGTAACTTGGGCTCCGCAGCTGCAGCTAATGATCAAACATGGCGGAGAAGCCCACGGTCAGACCCGGTCCCGGTCCCGGTCCCGGAGCTCTGAGTCCGGCCCAGAAGCTGCTGCTGACCCGACAACGGGAGCTGAACTTCTGGAAGAAGAACGCGGAGCGGATCCGGAGGAGGAACCTGATCACCGGCCTGACCATCGGAGCCTTCGTCGTGAGCATGTGTATCCTTCATTGACACAAACCGTGTATTTGTACTGTGTTTACCTTTGTACTCCTGTACATGTAGTAGTACTTCACTGCTTTACCTGGTTACACCTTCACTGTTGTTTGTTTGCTTTCTGTATATGTCTTTACTACGTGTGTGTAAATGTACTGTGTTTACATGTGTACTTTACCTGGTGATGTACACAGAGTACATAGATGTGTAGTAACTATGATTTAAAAAGTACACGTGTGTTTTGATAAGTGTACATGGATGTGAGCAGTACTTAGTTTACACAGAGAAGTACTCAGTCCTTATGAATGTGTACTTAGTTGTGTACTTTGTCTTTATACTTAGTTTATATACACAGATGTGCACTTATTATACATAGATGTGTACTTCACTCAGTGTACACAGAGTGATGTGTACTTCTCTCAGTGTACACGGAGTGATGTGTACTTCTCTCAGTGTACACGGAGTGATGTGTACTTCTCTCAGTGTACACAGAGTGATGTGTACTTCACTCAGTGTACACGGAGTGATGTGTACTTCACTCAGTGTACACAGAGTGATGTGTACTTCACTCAGTGTACACAGAGTGATGTGTACTTCACTCAGTGTACACGGAGTGATGTGTACTTCACTCAGTGTATTGTTTCCATGTGTTACTCTGCTGTAGTACTCTGCTCTACACAGAGTACTACATGGAACGTACTGCAAACTCTGTGCGCTCAGATAGTGTAATAGTTTCCACGTAGTACTCCGTGTACTCGGAGTTTGCTGTACTTTCCTTCACGCTCTGACAGTCGCCTACACCATCGTGTCGGTGAAACAGGAGCGAATTGTGGAGGAGCTGGATGAAGAAGCTCGGATCCACATCCACAAAGGACCCAGAACCGGAGCCAACTCCTGACCCACGCAGCTGGGACAGTACTGGGGCAGTACACAGTACTGGGACAGTACTGGGACAGTACACAGTACTGGGACTGACACAGTACTGGGGCTGACTCAGTACCGGGACAGTACACAGTACTGGGACTGACACAGTACTGGGACTGACTCAGTACTGGGACAGTACACAGTACTGGGACTGACTCAGTACTGGGACAGTACACAGTACTGGGACAGTACACAGTACTGGGACTGACACAGTACTGGGACAGTACACAGTACTGGGGCTGACACAGTACTGGGACAGTACACAGTACTGGGACAGTACACAGTACTGCTTATTTAAATAGTTGTGTCTTGTGTTGATTTGTTGCCTTTGTTTGAGGATTGATCAGAAACCTGCTGACCTGCAGTATTATGGTCTGTATGGATCCGGTTCATCGTGTGATGGAAACTCAAGACTTTACAGGATCAGTCAATAAACACCTGAGAAGTACTCGACATGTGTTTCTGAAAGTATTTCATGGTACTAACTTTTGCTTTCTTCACAGGTGATTATAAAGCAAGTCAAAGTTATATATATATATATATATATATGTGTGTGTGTGTGGGGGTATGGGGGGGGGGGTATATTGGGGATAAATACCCACTTCTATGGGAAAAAACCCATCAACAACATCTGCCTGCAGTATTTGAAATGAACCACAGGAGGGCGACAAAGGACCACGAGAGAATAGTGATGGTGTTTGGGAGCAGGACAAAAATAAATACAATCAGACAAAACACTGAATGTTTTTGGTAAAAATGATGATAGGAATAGTAATAATAATAATAATAATAATGTATTTGAAGATGAGTTGAATCTATATTTTCTTCAATATTTCATGTGACAGATAATGTGTCTGTGCATCAGGCGCTTTATTTTTATTCTTTTCTTTAAGACGTTCATGGTGTCATTCCTGGCATTGAACAAACTGACTTTGATCTTTTATAATTATTACTCTGCATTCAAAATATTTTTTTCTTTGACATTTTCAGCATAAATGTACAAATAATTAATGTTATTTATTTTATCCAACTGGTTTAACATGTAAGAAATCAGACGACTGATTGACTCTTATTTCTGTTTGTTATTTTTACTTTTTAAATTTTATTTCCTTAGAACTTTAAAAATGTTTGTGTGAGATCTTTAATTGTCTGAAATATTTATTTCTGAACCTGAGGTTTTCTCTCTGATTCATGAAGTAAAAACTCATGTGGTCAAATAAAGACGTCGACAATAGAAACACATTAAAACCTCCTGAGGCCATTTCTCTCTCTCTCTCTCTCTCTCTCTCTCTCTCTCTCTCTCTCTCTCGCCCACATTCCAGAGTGGCTCGGGGTGAGACACACCCTGACGGAGGAGGAGTTCACTTCAGCCACGACTCAAAGCCTTTTTCCTCCTTTGATGATGAAGTAGAAGAGACGTGGTGGTGACGTGTGTTTGGGCTCTGATTCTCCTGCTGCTGCTTTAAAGGTGCAGTCTGCACAACGTGGCGCCACCGAGTGGTGAAGCAGCATGTTGCGCCTCTGCCTCCAGTTCTCATTCAAACTCCACAGGTGTTTAGTTTGTCCATTCTGGGCCTCTGTTAAAAACAGGACGGTGCAACTCCCTCTAGTGGAGAGGAGCTGCTAACACACACACACACACACAACCTTAACACACTTTGGCATTTTCAGATGTAAGAATGTGACGCGCCCTGTTTACATGACTCAGCAAGAAAGTGTATGTTAAAGTGTGTGTGTGTGTGTATCTGAACATCAAAGCTTTTATCCTTTGATCACAACAGACTCCTCCGTTAGCATGACCTTAGCATGTTCACACGTAGCACTGGGCAGCAGGAACGTTTTGTGTACATGTAACCAGACGCCTCCTTCCTTCCTCTCCTCTAACTCCACCCCCTATCTCACAGGACACGCCCCCTCTCTCTCCCCTCAGCCCCTCCCTCCCTCTCTATCCTGACACCCCAAATCTAGTGTTTTCTATGCCGTTGAGTGTGTGTGTAACTGTGTAACTGTGTATGGGTGTGGGTGTGTGTGTGTGTGTGTGTGTGTGTGATCTCCACATCACTGATCATCTCCTCTCCGTCTCCTCCTGTCCCAGAATCAAACCAGTGGCCCGGTGGACACCGGCAGCAGGACCAGAGCAGCAGCAGGAGCCCAGGCTCCGTGTGTGTGAATGGGAGTTCTGGTTGCGGGGCTGCAGTGAGGCAGTGAGACCACCAGGGGTCGTCAGAACAGCAGCAGGTTGCAGGAGTCAACTGTTGAGGGTCACACAACAACACAACATGAATAAAGAGATGTGACCCCCGGATGTGGGAGTAGATTAAAGGTGCAGTGTGAAGGGTTCGGTGCCACCTAGTGGTGAAGTGTCCCTCCCTGACAAACACGTGTGAGAAGCTATGGCAGCCGTCAGTCCCCCTTTAACACTGTTTAGTTTGTCCATTCTGGGCCACTGTGGAAACATGGCGGTGCGACATGGCGCCCTCTAGTGGAGAGGAGCTGCTCCTGATGAAAGCACACGAGGGGAGTGAGTTTAAAGTCAAACACATCACTGATGAAGACTTCATTCATTCATATCGAGGTGAGAATGATGTCACCTGAATCTGACGCACTGCCCCTTTAATGTTAACGTCCAAACGTTATGGATCTGAGGTTGTGGCTTCGCTTTATTTCCACTGGAAGGGAAATGGCTGACAGAAGAAGAAGAGACAGACAAGAACCAGGCCACATAACATACACATTTGTGTGTGTGTGTGTGTGTGTGTGCTCGTGTGTGTGTGTGTGTGTGTGTGTGTGTGTGTCGGGCCTCTGCTGATCTCATCAGCCACCTCAGACACCAGCAGCTCCGGTGTCTGTCAGATGCCGACCAATCACCAGCAGATGTCTGTGTGTAGGGCCCCGCCCACTTCTCTAAGCTCCTCCCCCCAGGAGCTGCCTCTGGTCAAGTTTCTCTGCAGAGGATTTTTCTTTTTCTCTGTGAGAAAAAAAAACTCAGCTGTTTTCACAAAGTCAGAAGTTGTGGATGTAAAATCAAGTCAACAGAGAAAGTACTCGTGAGTACACAGGTACTTTGAAGTATCTGGAGTTTTCTGAAACGTCTGGATGTCGATGACGGGAGCTGATGAAACGATGTGTTGAAGTCACTCATCTTTTTATCTTCATCACAATCAGCAGAGTGAACCCGGTGTAAAAAAGGTGAACTGCACCTTTAACACCTTTGTATTTGTTGAATCGGTGATTCTTTTTTTTCTGATTCTTTTCTTCTTCTCTGAAAACAACAGTTCTGCACAATTCCCAAACCGGGATGGAATCGAAATAAGCCCCGCCCCCACAGCGTTGTCACAGTAACACATGTGACTGACTGAGACCAAACCTGGAGTTTGAACCAGACTGGAACATGTTTCTCCTCTGAAGGTGCTCATTTTAACATGGGGGTCTGAGGGGGCGGAGCCTCTAGTGGCCAAACTGTGAACTGCAGCTTTTTCCACTTGTGTTTTTATTCGTCTGAAGATTCAACTCTCAAATGATTCCAAGGGACTCGAACCCATCGCACAGGAAGTGGCTCATCCCAGTGAACAGGAAGTCGGCGTGTCCACCCAGCGGCTCGGGTCATGTGACCCTGCAGTGAAGCTGCTTAAACGCCCTGCTCCCAGCAGGGGGCGCACAGAAGCTTCAGAGGCTCATTAAAAATAAAAGCGCTCGGCGCCCGGAGCTCCTCAGCTCCTCATCACGCTCCTGAGTGCCGGCGGCGGCGGCGGCGAGGAGGAGGAGGAGGGGGAGGGGGAGGAGGGGGAGAAGAAAGGGAAGGAGGCCGAGCGGCGGCGGCTTTAAAGAACAATTTGTAAAGTCAAAGCTGCAGAAAGGCCCTTTAACACGGCGCCTGTAAAACTTCAAAACCCGGCAGGTCCCGTCCAAAGGGCTCCTCCCCCTCGTCAGCGCAGCGTTTATCCGCCGCCCCCTGCTAACGTGGCTAAGCGCTAACAGGAACCAGCAGTGGCGCGCGAGGGGGGGGCGTGTTAATAGGTGCGCGCAGCGGCTAATGTGGAACCAGGGATCGTTTGAAAAGTGCTGAGAGCGAAAGAAGCAGGGGACTGAAATGAGGAGAAGAAAGGAGAGGAAGAGGTGACCTGTGCCCCCCCCCTCCCCCCCGTGTCATACTGGAAACCACCAGAGGGGGGGCCGCTCTTAAAACCGCTCCATAAACAGGGCCGAGGGGCTGCTGCTGCTGCTGCTGATGTGTCCCGGTGCAATCAAAGATGGCCGCCCTCCGACCCGGCGGCAGCTCCGGTGAATCCTGGAGAAAGTGGGCGTGGCCCAGATTTCTCCAAAAGGTGAAAAATCTGTTTGATCACCGTGAAGACGTCGTCGAGGGAACCCAGAGGCCTGTCGCCGCGACGACAGCCGTAAACAAACATGGGTGTGTTATTGCGCCCCCTGCTGTTTGTTCTTTGATGTAAACGTGTGCGAACCTGAACCTCCGGCTGCGTGAACACGTGTGAACAGAAAACTGATCGACTCCGCGGGGTTCACCACCCAAAGGTTGACCTTTAACGGCGGGGTGGGGCTGTGGGCGGGGCCACAACACATCCACCTCATCTTCATCACCACATTTTCTGCTTTTCATTTCTTCAGCTTTTTATTTTTCAGCTCTCCTGCTAACGAACCATTTTGATTTCATTTAAAAAATGTAATATGTATTTATTTTTGTATTTATTTATGTATTTTTGTATTATTTATGTATTTTTGTGTTTATTTATGTATTTGTGTTTATTTATGTATTTGTGTTTATTTATGCAGTGAAGTTGATCTCACTG
>JAFBJT010106153.1:18637-33637 GCA_016785325.1 Chascanopsetta lugubris
AGAGTGAGGGGGGGCTGAAACCGGGTGTGAGACAGCGGGACCCACCTGTGTGTGACGCATCACTGAGAGCAGGCTCCGGGTGTTGGTACATGATGTGAATCAGGATGACGACCAGGTCCGTGAGGCCGACTGGGTCTGAGACACAAACGCGAGTCACCAGTCAATCAATGAGTGTGATTCAGTGCGTGGATCAATACTGGGGAGGAAGTTGATGTTGTGGTGGCCCTGGTGACAGTGAAAGTCTGGTTCCTTTCATCGGCGGTCTTTACAAGGGGGGCTGATTTCAACATCTCAACATTTCCGTGCGTTCTAACATTAGATGAAATACACGATAAATCAGTGAATTGATCGTAAAACAATCGATGGAGAAATATTTCGTATAATATTTTAATTGTATTAATATCATTATTATTATCATTATTATTGTTATTATTAATAATAATAATGTAACAACAATAATAATAACGAATCACCATAATAATAACTAATAATAACAATAATAAGTGTATTTAATTGTATTATTGTTATTATTATTATTATTGTTATTACTATTATCATTATTATTATAATTTTATTACTATCATTATTATTATTATTTTATTATATTAGTAGTAGTAGTAGTAGTAGTAGTAGTAATATTAATAGTAGTAGTAGTAGTCCAGAATGGACATAGCAAACAGCAGGAGAGACAATAACTAGACTCATTGAGTGAATGTACTGTGACGTGAGGTTGTGAGGAGTGTGATTCAGCTGAGTCACATGAAAACTCATTCAGGCTCAGACATTCAGGCTAAACTGAGCTCCACCAGTTGGATGAGTGATCACCCAAAGTTCAGCTATGACCAGTGAGCTAATCTGACAAAAATCGTTTTCATTCATTTAATTCCACTGATGAATCTGATGAACGGTCACGTGTTGACATTTCAACATTCTCTGAAACTACGGGCTGGAAATCAGTGTTACTAAAACACCGAGCACAGTTGATCAGCTTATCATGGTGTGGTGCTGCCTACTACTGGCAGTGTGGTGCCACTGCATGAGATAAGGACTCACCATCATTGGCTGTGAGGATGATGTTGATGATGATGATGATGATGATGATGATGATAATGCTGATGATACTGGTGGTGAGGATGATGCTGATGATCTTGATGATCTTGATGATGATGATGATTATGATTGGCTCTGTTGGGGACAATTAGCAATTTAATTGACAGAAAAAGACAATTACCAATACATTATTTGCAATAATTTGTAAATTGATAAAAAGTTAATAAAAAAAAAGAAAGAAAAAGAAAACTCAGATGTTGTGGTGGACATAAAATCTTATGGTTTGGTTTTTTTGGAATTAAAAATGTGATTTCCCTCTCCGGCCTTCACACAGACCTCCTCCTGTTTCACCCATTCTTCCTGCATTCGTTCTGTTATTTGAGTTTGTTTTTTTTAAACAGCGGCTGTAATTTGCCCCCCGTGCCCCCGGGGGGCAGGAGCCCACAGAGGGCGATGACTGCAAACCTCAGTCGGTTAAATAGGTGAAAGACTTCCATCATGACTGTTTTGATCTAATTGTCGCATGTTGTCTAATTCTATCCTGTCATTTTCTTACTGTTCATCCTGTCTCTGTTCACAAAGACCTGTTTGATGGTGGCAGACTATTTCTCCTGGTAGACAGATGAATAAAACACTGGAACATCTACATTATGGGATGGATTATCAGAGACAGCTCCACATGTGACTGGATCCCAGCAAAATGTTTTGAACTCACGTTCATCCAGCTTTTACTGTCCTCAACTTTATTGTCCATCTATCTGTTCACGCTCGTCCATCATGCCCACGGTGCAAGTAAGAGACAGTGACTGTGATGTCACACCTCTGCCACAGGTGTCACTGTAACCAGCCATAGGGTTCCCATGAAAGGCAGCACACATCTTTGCACTATTCCAGGTAATACTACGACAACTACTAGATGATGATGATGATAATAGTAATAATAATAGTAATAATACTACTACTACTAATAATAATAATACGATTTTTTAAAAATTGATCACTTCAAAAAAGGCACGTTGATTGTTGATATTCAAATGCATCATTATATAAAATTATTTTTTCTTTCCATTGGAAACGAAACATTTGAAAAATGATATCTCATTCATTTTCCTTCTATTTACATGATTTCCCCCCTCGTGTGTTTTGTGAGTGGCCCCAGTTACCAATGAGAAGTGACAAGGCATTTTCATCAGCAGCAGCAGGAGAGTGTGTTCCTGGTATTTCCCTTTGCTGTGATGCCGTTCACATGCTGGCCTTTATTGACGCATGTGACAAAAGTGAGGTGCCTTGTCTGATGCTCACATCCCCACAGGGGAGAGAGGAAGGGCCTCGGAGAGTTTAGGGAAATAAAATTAACGAGTGGATTTTCGCTAATTAGTGAAACCATGGCAGCATCTGAAACTGAACTGAAGTTGTCGTTGAGACTCGATCAGATGAATCCGTTTCCAATGAGCAAAGTCAACAAACAGCTCATCGTAAAAAATCCGTGCTCACGCGCTGAAATTGGTAATTGCCATTTGAAAACATGATCGTCAGCTGATGATTCTCAAACAACCCTGAACCATTGAAAAAGCAAAAAGTGGTCATCAGCTGAGAGAGAAGCTGTGAACTTGAAAAGAAAATGGGGACTTGTTTCAGTTGAGATATAAAGGTGCAGTAATGAATCATCGTGACTGTACAAAGGTCCAGATAGTTTGTGAAAACTAGTCTGAAATTGCAATTTGACACATTTCTAAGCCAAATTCTCTGTAATTGTGTGTCTCAGTACTTTATTTGGAGACGGTGAGGGGAGAGAATTACATATGTAGAGAAATCAATACAGAAAATTACAGATAAACTCCTGAAATGGAAAAAAAAAATTGGAAATAAATGCATTTAAAAATGCATGAATTAATTCATGAAGAAGATGCAAAAATGAATGCAAACATGAATTATTCAATTCAATTTAATTTAATTCAATTCAATTTATTTAATATTTATTCATAAATGTATCTCTCCATCTATGCACGGGTGTCACCTGTTGCCCTAAAAATGTACCTGACCGCTGACTCAAACCCTTCTGATCTCCCCCACCAGGGGGCAGTCACATGTTTGGGAGATTTCAGGGAGCGTGTGAGTGGAACAAAATGTGCAGCCACAACCTAAGCGTATGCAGCTCTGCCATTTATATAAGAAATACACCAAATTTGAAAGGGACGTCATTCTTTTTCTTTTCTTTTCTTTTTTTTTTTTATACTGTTACGCAAGATCGACCAATCCGTGCCGGGATTTTGTCCACGATCCCTGAGCTGGATCACTCAGGGCAGATGGGAGAGTAGATTTCTTAGAGTTTCTGAATCGAGTGTGAACGAGCGGGAGTCATGCAGAAAATATGGCATTTATGGAAATCCAATCACATTAGATGTGAAGAATGCAGGATGACACAAATATGATACTGAGGTGAAAGAGAGAGAGAGAGAGAGAGAGAGGGGGGGAGAGAGAGGGGAAGAGAGAGAGAGCAAGCGAGAGAGGAACCGTTAGTACAGAGTGTACAGTCGGTGAAGTATGTTCACACCCCCTCTCTCTCTGTATCTCTCAGGTTTATGAGACATTTCCTGTGAATTATTTGCCATAGAGTTCGATCCTACATGTGGAAGCTACATGTGCATCCAGTCCTGCGCGGATCCATGACCGGGTCTTGACCCAGTGAACACGATGGGGTCAAATCCCTTGGAACGGACAGAGAGCGCAGACCTGCACTGTGGAATTCATCAAAAGGCAGCAGATTCGTGCTCGGACCGCCACGGACTAAACTTGTGCATCAGTTATCGTCAGTCTTTCCCTGCAGCGCGTGTAACATGTGCGAAGGTCAACGAATCAACGACAACAATGCTTAAAGGTGCAGTGTGTAAGATCTGGTGACCTCTACAGGTGAAGTTGCTGGTTGTATCCATCACCTCACCCTTCTGAACACGCAGGAGAACCTACGGTCGACTTCACTGGTCGTTAAAACTCAAAAGATGTTGAGTATGTCCACTTTGGGCTACTGTAAAAACATGGCGGCCCCTGTAGAGAGGACCCACTCATCATGTAAATATACATTAATGGGCTCATTTAAGGGTAATGGGGAAAAAGAATACATTTAGGTGACTATACATGAATGAAAATGTCATCGTGTCATTGTTTTGTAACATTTGTAGAAATGACAAAAATGACCGAAATCGTACACACTGCACCTTTAATAGGGGTTGGCTTGATGCCATTCTATAACATCACGCATTAGAAAGCCTCCAACATTGTGTCAACTTTCACACTCTGACTCAAAAAGGGTCATGACGGGGGCCATGCATGTTTGCATTGTCATCCAATTAAAGGTGCAGTGTGTAGGGTTTTTAGCATAGGTGCACCAGGCCTCACTTTCCATTGCCTGTGCCTGGACAGAGATGGTTGGATCTAACAGACGTGGTGGAGAATTACGCTGTCATGTGAAGAGAGTCGCATCACGCTTCACCAGGAAAATGGCATCAGCGTGTGACATGTACGCTGTGTGCGCCGCCTCTGGTCTCGAGCAGAGGGTTCGAACTTCACCGAGGGTCACCGACTGAAAATTACACAATCGGCCGGGCTACGACTAAAGTCAGTCAAATGGATCCAACGTGGATGAATGGCATTTGACAATCGACTAAGCTTAAAGGTGCAGCGTGTGAGATTTAAGTCGTTTCTGTCACTTCTAGAAAATGTTCCAAAACATACTTTATAGGAAAACACCAGAAAATGAAGAAGTAAAGACATGACGGGCGAAGCAGAAGAGGAGACTCATGGGATGATGGTCAGGCGCCACCCTCGGAGTGACTGTCACGAACGACGTGGTCCCGAACGCCAGCCATCAATTTACCAGTGGTTTCCCAGTAGAACTGAAAAGATTCTCGGCAGAATGCAAAGCTCAACAAAGCCTCACACTCCCCCAAATGTTGTCGCATTCAAATTCATTCGATGTGGAAATCAGAGCCGCGACACGTTCTGCGCGAAATCAAGGACAAATGTTTACGATGATCTAACAGACAATATTAAAGGGACAGTGTTGTGCGATGCTGTTCACAAACAGACAAATGGGCGGGGCATCATTTCCATTCAGAAAGAAAATATAGTGCGATCTGACAACTTCATTTTAGCCTCCGTGCACCAGAGTCATTTTGTCCATGGGTTCGCTCGGTCGTCAGCATGACGAATACTACCGCCGATGTCAGCGTTCCTCGAAACTTGGTGAACACGCGGACGACTGTCCAAGAATGAAGCCATTCCATTCTGGTGTCGGTCCAGACAAGGAAATGCATTTTCCGCCTTTTTCACAATGATGAGTCATTTTTTTTTTTTTTGTCAGTTTCAGATTTATGGAACTGATGTCTAAGTCAGTGGAGGCACCGGAGCAGGAAGGGTGGTGCGAAAACGGTTGCTTATAGTGACACCGGTGGCCATTAAGCGGCATTGCTATATCCAGATGGAAGTAGCGTCCGTGACGTCACCCATAGGTTTCTGCAGAGTGCTCATGAGGCTCGTAGTGGCTGGTTCACTCGTTGGCCAACTCCTCCCACTTCCTGGTTCATCCAGAGGTGGGCAAAGAGGCGGAGCACAGGTAGAGCTGGTGGTGAGCCCGTGGGGCTTTCACAGCATCCACAGAGTGTGCCAGGTGTCACTCAAGAGGCCACGCCCCTCAATTATGCCCAATGTCAAACCTCGATAGAACAGAAATAAGCGAGTAAGAAAATAAAATGTGCCTCTTATACAGTTGTCACGGTAACCAACGTGACTGATTGGGACCAAGACTGTACCAGGCTTTGAATATGTTTTGGTCACCTTTAAAGTTTGACCATTTGAACATGGAAGTCTATGGGGATTGACTCGCTTTTGCAGCCAGCCTCAAGTGGCCACCCTGTGAACTGCAGGTTTTTCCACTTTCAGGGTGGACTCATCCCTGGAGGATGCTGCTTGGCTCACACTCACCTGATGTGAATGAGCCAAGAGGAAATAATCACAACTATTGACTGCACACACACACACACACACACACACACACACACACACACACACACACACACACACACACACAAACCAGAGTTGATCCTCCATAAGCTGGCAGAGCCCCAGCTTGTGGAGCCGGAACAGAGCCGAGCCATTACACGCTCTAGCTGCTGGATCAGAGCCGGCTCGGTAAAGACGCCTTCAGCACACGGGATCGTGGGCTCGGGACTGAGCGCACCCATCACACGCCCTCGCTCCACATCATGCTACCAGGAAAACACAACCACAGGCAGCTCACACAAGAGCTGATAGACGGCGGCATCTCGTTTTTCATTTGTTTATGTAAAAAAAATGTAGCTCTGATCTCAACGGCGATGGAACCAATAACTTAGGATTCTAATTCATAGGTAACTGAACCGTCAGCAGCTCTCATGTGATACTTCAAAAGCGAAACGCCTTTTTGATTCAGGACAAGAGTGCATTGTGTCTCCCGTCCCACACCATAACATCGAAATCGGCTCCTGACGTTCCCTCAATTCATCCGTCGGGCACCGTCGGACACCTTGTGGGAAAAGCTGCGGCGCATCATGACGCATGCTGCTCCGTAATGGCGGAAGTGTCAAATTAAGATTTGTGGGGGTAAAAATACAACAACGCGACAAAGCAGGTGGGTGTGCAAAGCGGGGCGCAGCATGGTTACCCGTGGCTTTCCGCAGAGTTGTGTTAAAAGGAGAGGAAAGGATGCGTGTGAAATAAAACGTCACGTCACATGGAAAGGTCTTCACCAAATCTAGCAAAAGCGTGCGAAACCCGATTAGGTGTGCGTGTTACGCTTGGAGCACAAAGCTTTTCTTTCAGGCCCCCCCCAAAAAAATGTCTTGATTCCAGTTTCGGAGGTGATGGTATTGTCACTGCATCACATGGTGGTCAAATGAGGAGGCAAGAGTTTCTCCCTCAGCCTCACACACGGAGAGTCTGATCTCACAGAGTCAGTAGTAAACCCACTATAAATGTGTTAAAGGTTCTTCTGCAGCGTTTTCTTTTTGGCTGAAACAAACGAGTCCAACTATGAATAGACAGGGTTTTTTTTTCTTTTCTTACAAAACAAACTGAATTCCACACTTGGCGACAGGCTTCCTCCTCATACTTGAGGTCGTCGAGGATGTAAACCCCAGCATAAGTAATATTTTGGTGCAACCTCAAGAAAACTGTGTCATGGAGTCGGTCGGGAAGTTTCTAAACAAAACAGACGGGCGACAGAAACACCGCAGCCGTGTGAACGGGTTCACTCATGCTATCATTTGGGGTTTTTTTTGTATCTGATCCAGACACACAAGAAATGCTGTGTATTTTTTAATGTCAAATTTTAGGTAGTGATGACACATCTGAATTCAACCAACAACAAAATAAAAGATTGAGTTTGTTTTAAGTGAATTATTTCCCTTTCTACTGTCAAAAAAATGGAATATCAATGAATTATAGTTCAATAATGTATAATGTGTATAAATTACTGCTTTTATTACGCAGAATGAATGTTTCTACATACCGTCGACAGGCCCAGCTCTTATCAGTGTCTACTTCCTTGTTACGCTCTGCCCAGGCTGCTCTCATTGGCCACCTCTTGTGATTGGTCAACTGCTCCCAGCTGAAGCAGGAAGTGCTCTTCCCCCCCCCCCCCCCCCCCCCCCTCTTCCTCCTCCTCACCACCGCAAAAAACGTCGGCTCTAACCGGAAGCAGCATGAAAGATAAGGTCCGGTCACCTGTCAGTCTCTGAAAAGGTATTTCTGTGATAAAGAGCGCCCTCTCTGGTGACTGTTGGGATTTTTATACACCTCCTATGCACACTGAGCACCTCCTTGCTGCCAGCAACTAGTAACATACATTTATCCATTGCCTCATTATGGTACAATATCATCATCATCGTCAATATTATTATTATGATGATGATGATTATAATAATAATAATAATAATAATAATATTTTTAAATGTTTTTTTTTGTTTTTGTTTTTTTAATAGCTTCCTTGCTCTGACCATATTCACCGGGAAATTCTGCATCAGAATGTAAACGTCCCTGTCAGTCAACAAACCATAGCCACCATAGTAATGAGGACTGCAGGCGCTTATGTTTCCTTTAAAGTAGAACTGAAAACACTTACACACTGCATCGTGTATCATTTTGACACGGTCTCTGTCACAGTCTCATCGATGTGTTGTTTTTCCTCGCCCGTGTTTTCTTTGTTTCCCGTGGTGATTTCAGCCACATGGAGTCTTGTCCCCTGACATTATTCTATTTATCTTACATACTGAATTCGGGCAGATGTTTGTTGTGGGTTAATTCTACATGCATGCACATATTGTATAGCGCATGCATGAACACTGACATGTAAAAACAGTGAACAATTTGCAACCTAAAACAGTATTTTGCAGAATAAGAATGAAAAGAATGGTATTTCTCACAAACTAAACTCTGTGAAAACATGTGGGCTGCCTCCTTTGTACGTGCGCCTGCGCGCGTGCACGTATGTGCGACTGTGCGTGTGTTTGTGTATCTTTCTTTTATTTTTTTTTTCAACATGGTAAAAAGTCAGATCATGGGTTAGAATTTCCAGGCAGAGGGAGTAGAGGGGCGGGGCTGCGGTCGCGCTCGCCCCCGATTGGCTGCGGCGTGCTTTCTGTGTCGAGGGATGTGCTTAAATAGCCAATCACGGCGCCAGATGCAGTATGTGTAGAGGAGACCTTGCAGTGACAGCTCTCTCTCGGTGGAACATCGCGTCCGAGCGACACCTCGTCTCCGCTCTTCCTTTACTCACTCACCCCAGCTGCCATGGAGGAATCGAGTAGTTGACGTTCGCTGTTGCATCCTTCTCTTTTTCCAAGTCTTCATTCCGTCTGATCACCGCGTCTCCGTCTCTCTCCCCCTCTCTCACTCTACCGGTTTTAATTCGACACTCACATCCGAAGCAACCATGAAGTACATCATCGGCATCGGCGGGTGAGTTTCACGGCGGACGCACGAATGAATGGCTGGTCCGCCCTGCTAAGCTAGGCTAAGCTAACCGGCACAGCTAGCTAACCTGCTAGGCCCTGGGAGGCGGGCACACGTGGGGAAGGGCGGTCATGTCTTCCGTTCACTCTGTCGCTTCTTTACGTCCTTGTGCCCTTTGTGTGGCTGTACGGCAGCCCGCGATGTCATAAATGTACCTTACATCTCATGTAAACAATTAGCTTAAACCTGCGCGGCTAGTGCAATGAATCAATTAATGCTAACGGCAGAATGTAGTACAGAGTGTACGCGCCAGACCGACCCACCCCTTTTTTTTTTTTTTAGATCACGGTGTAAATAATAGTGTTTGACCGTTTTATTCAATGTGTAAAAATGTAAACAAATGCTGTGTGCATGTTTCGTACTAGCTGCATTTGGTTTAAATGCAATATAATAAAAACCGGAAGTTGTGTGTGTGTGTGCAAATGAATGAGCTGTCACGTGGTGCCTGAGCTGGAATCGGTGTTTTAACGAGGTTAGAGATGTCCCATGCTCTGTCTCCCCTATTCACTCCCTGTCTTTGTCCCATGCAGCGTAACCAATGGAGGGAAAACCACCCTCACCAACAGACTGATCAAGAACCTGCCCAACTGCTGTGTGGTCCACCAGGATGACTTCTTCAAGGTGAGCTGCCTGCAAACACACAGACACACTCATTATTGTTTTTTTGTGTGGTTTTTTTTTAAGAGATTGCCTTTATTGTGGTTAAGATGGTGGGGTTGGTGTTTTTTTATTATTATTTTTTATTTAATAGCACGTTGCTGGCTGTATTGCTAGTTACAGTCTGTGCTGCTGTGTAAACCTATCAGAGCCGTCCATGTAGAACAGAGTGTTAGCACTCGTGGAATGTACCTGGGTACATCTTATCCATGTATGTTTCAGCCCCAAGATCAAATTGAAGTTGGTGAAGATGGCTTTAAGCAGTACGATGGTAAGCCTGGGCTTTTAATGGAAGCATCTGTGTGTGTGTGTGTGTGTGTGTGTGTGCGCGTGCGCTTGTTGGGCTGGAGTGTGTGTGTGTGTGTGTGTGTGTGTGTGTGTGTGAGAGTGTGATCCCACTCTAACATTGACATGTTGCATGCCCCATAAACTAACCCAAACACTCCATATGTGTGTCTGACGCACCAATTCTCTATACCTTTTTTTTTTTTTTTTGCTTATGCATATACTCCCTTCCCCCCTCCCCTCCTCCCCCCCCTTTCCCTCATCCTGCCTTCCGTGGCTTCTCTTCTCTCCAGTCATCACTGCTTTGGACATGGACGCCATGATGAGCACCATCTACGCCTGGCTGGACAACCCAGTGAAGTTTGAGAAGTCTCACGGCGTCAACAACACCCTGGATACAGAGATCATCCCCAAGTCCGAGCAGGAGGAGGAGGAGACGACCCACATTCTGATTGTGGAGGGTTTCCTGATGTACACCTACAGGTAGAAACCCTTCCAATGTAACATTTCCGCTTCACTCGTTGAGGGGACTCTTTCGTGATGTGTATCATCCCGTGTCTCCTTCCTAGACCCTTGATCGACGTGTTGAACCAACGTTACTTCATTTCCATCCCATACGAAGAATGCAAAAAGAGGAGGTGGTAAGTGTCTCAATGTTCAGACACTTAAGCGGCGGCGGTGGTGGTGGTGGTGGTGGTGTTGTTGTTGTCGTCGTCACATGACCTTGTCATAATTGGTGTTGTGTCTCCGTAGCTCCAGGAACTACACGGTGCCAGACCCACCCGGCCTGTTTGATGGCCACGTCTGGCCCATGTACTTGAAACACAAGAACGTCATGGAGGCATCGGATGTTGACGTTTGTAAGTCCCACGTTAATTTTCACTTCAAAATAGTCGCTCTTATTTTTTTTGCCCTTATGTCAAAGTCTGATTTGAGTTTTCTGTGTACGATCACAGTGCAGCTAGATGGAACCAAGTCAAAGGAACAGCTGTTCAACTTTGTCTATGGCGACATCCTGAATAACATCCAGAAGACTCACTAACAAAGGTTTGAACATCCCAAAACTCCTCTGTGCCAATGCTTCACTTCAGATGTTTTTTTTTTATAACTTTTAATAATAATTTGTCTTGTTGTTGTTGTTTTCAGGTCGTACGATCGGCTAAAGGAGCATATACTCAGCCTGCAAGCACAAGACCACCTTGCCTTAAGTTCCAAACCTAGCAGCTGACTGCTATGAATTTATAACTATTAATTTTATTGTTTTTTTAAGAACAAAAATGTAAATTAATGAACAGCATCAGTTGCTGGTATGATTTTTATATCTGCCGTATTTATTGCTTTGTTACAGCCCACACTCCATAGCGAGCTGATGGATATGTTCAGAGGATGGCGCATTTAGTTGCATATGTCAATAAATGATCCTCCCGCTAACCTTTGTGTGCTCCTGTGATCACTTCCAACTGTTTACAGTGGGATGCATGCAGAATAAACAAGCGGAACCATGGCATGTGTGAAATGCACATAAATAGCACTTGTTGGGTGTAGGCCCCCCAGTTTGTTCTAAGGCACACGGTGCTCAGTCAGGTGCAATGAGCTGACAGTATTCACTATCTGGCCCCCAGGCAACAGTTGGCGAGGGTGATAAGAGGAATCACACAGTCTGAACCTCGTGACAGGGGGTTACGAGCACAACTTATCTAAATCCAGACTCACTCGGACGTGTATTTACTCAGAATGAAGGCGGTATGTAAATAAAGTCGCAGTATCCAAGGTCTTCCTAACCCAGGTCACACCAAGTGTCGGGCCAGTGTCATAATTCTCATCCGAGCTAAGTGGCGAGCAATAAAGGCACAATTGCATACTTGACCTGCGCGGCTTCGTGCTAAATTTAGAGTTACGCCGAGGCCAAGTTGAGCTGAAGCAGCAGTAAAACACAAGGTGAAGGTTTATTTTTAAAGCTTTGAGATGCTGAGTTTGTGTGCTAAGGGACAGCGTGTGCAGACCTACAACACTCCATTGTTTGTAGAGAAATAAAAGTTACGCAGAGACGGTTGATCTTCAAGAAACATTAAAAAAAAAAAAGCCTCGGGACACTTTGAATAAATCAACTCAACAGGTTTTTATCACGTGTCCTAAATAGAATTATGTAAACATTGGATCTATATGTGCGGTGCAGTTTTTGGGGTGTGGTATCTTGCCTTAGGACAGGTTGGAATGCTTAATGGGGAATTCTGAAATCGAACCAGCGACCTTCTGTTTCACGGACGACCCACTCTAACGCACATGCCGCCCATAAACTGTGATTTAATGTTATTACTGCAGGCACATGCTGGAATAAACATATCAGAGTGGTAGAGTGGCATGCACCTTGAATGCGTGAGGTCATGGGTTCAATTCCCACCCTCTCCATCCACCTTCAGATGTACGCATGCCAATTTGGATTAAAGTGTCTGCAAAATGAAACTGAGAATGGGTGTGGCTCAGTGGTAGAACACGTGCCTTGAGTGCGTGAGGTCATGGGTTCAATATCCATCTGCTCTCAGATGTAATGCTTCGGATGTGAGTGTTATGAATGGAACTGCAGAATCACGATGATGGTTGGTGTTGTTCACAACACGAACCTGGAGAGCGTATTAAAGGTGCAGTGTGTAATACTTGGTGACCTCTATTGTGAAGTTGCATGTTGTGTCCATCCCCTCACCCTTCGGAACATGCAGGAGAACCTATGGTTGACTTTACTTACCAAAAGATGTTTAGTATGTCCACTCTGGGCTACTGTAAAAACATGTCGGCCCCCGAAGTGAGGACCCCCTCCTCATGTGCATACACGTCATTGGGCTCATTGAAGGGGTAGTGGGAGAAAATAATTCATTTAGATGATTATAAATTCATGAAAATGTCATGTGATCAAAATGACAGAGGTCTTACACACTGCACCTTTAACAGCAGCCGCACACAGTGAGTACTTTATCAGGTGGTGCGTGTTATGTAATACTGTGCCACACTGCTGCCCTGATACATGGCATATGTGCCAGTGCACCATTAACTCGCCCCTGTTATGGAAAACTACAGTGGATTGGAGCTTGTGGGATGGTGAGTGTGGGAGTGGGCGTGGCCAGCCCACACACTCAGGAAGTGGAATGTGTTTCACACTGTGTTCTTTTCTCATTCTCTGTATGAACACATCACGTAACCGTGGTTGTACGTACGTGGAAGTGGGTCAGATGTATGTGTGTCAGAAAAAAAAGTTTTTTCCCCCCTATATGTGAGTAACCCCCCCCCCCCCCCCCACACACACACACACACACACACACCCCATGTCGTCTCCCTGGCGGTGTGGTTATATCACCATTAGAGTAGAAGTTGCATTCATGGTGAATGAGGGAGGTGATTTTCTTTTGAAAGAAATATTTTGAGATGGGCGGCCATGAATCTGTGTGTGTGTGTGTGTGTGTGTGTGTGTGTGTTTCCTTTGTGTGTGACTGTGAAATGAAGCGTTGCCGTGGACACGGGGGCCGCTGGACGTTTGACAGCACCAGCATGTGGTGCTTTATTCTCACTGCTGTGGCTCCTCTGGGTTTTCAGGGCAGACACAGAGAGAGCACAGTGTCCTATGGGATTCCTGTCCACGTATATATTATGGGATGTGACAAAGTGAACTGCAGTCCTGACCGAATCCGCGGTTTGATTTTCGTGGATTTACTTGAGGTACTTTTCACTTTCACGATACACTTTCTTGCTATTCTATGTATTATGGTCTGTATTTATATACTGCTTTATCGTGTCTTGATGATCCCTCAAAGTACCGCGCAGTCACACAAACACTCATTCTGTGCATCCATTGGCAGTACTTCGTATCTGTGAGTACATGTCGGGTTCCGAATCTTGCCCAAGGGCACCTCAACACATGGGAATTGAACCCCTGACCCTTTGTTCAGAGGACATCTCCTCTCACCCCCCAGCCGCAGCTGCACCTTCAAAAAGTACCTCATGTTCACAAAGTTTTTTTTAATATCTTAAAACCATCACAGGACACTCTTAAAGGTGCAGTGTGTAAGATTAAGGTGATGGTTTCCATTTTTTCAACGGCGAAATAAAGAATGTTTGTATGAGAGTCGGTGGGACGGGTGTACGCATCGGGTTGTATGTTCGATTCCCAGCCTCTCCAGCCGCCCCCTGATGTATAACCATGTTCCAAAGCGACACGTACTGTACATCTGGGGGAGGATGGAGAGACATGAGGAATTGAAGCCATGACCTAATCCAAACAAAAGAGCCCCCCCCCCCCCCCCCCCCCCCCCCCCCCCCCCCCCCCCCCCCCCCCCCCCCCCCAAAAAAAAGAGCCCCCCCCCCCCCCCCACACACACACACACACACCCACCCCCACATCACCATACCATCCACTGTGACTGTCCACATTGTTCAGACGCAGACGTCCCGACGTAACACAGACGTACGGACGACGGCGGCGGCTCACTCGTAGGTAGCGAGAGGGTGTGACGGGAATATATGGCGAGGTCCTGTTACAGTTCAGGGGGCCAACATTCTGCTGTCGACTTGGGTTTCGTTCAGGACAAACGCTGGAGTGAAACTCCTTCCTCCTGATCGTGTCAGTAGGCGAGAGCCACATTAACAGGAGCTCACCACATGCCGAGCCTCCGTGGCAGATGCGATAATACGTTTTCCCCAGAGTGAAGCGAACTCATTTGGAGACAGGTGTCAGCGCGGCTCCGTGTGCACTTGAACGTGGGTGATAAGCGCTTATATAACCTGGGCTGCTGCTGCTGCTGCTGCTGCTGCTGCTGCTGCTGCTGCTGACGGGCCCCCGGCTGGCCCAAAAAAAAACAAACAAACAAAAAAAGAGAGGAAAAGTGCATATGCATTGGGTTTCATTCAGGACAAACGCTGGAGTGAAACTCCTTCCTCCTGATCGTGTCAGTAGGCGAGAGCCACATTAACAGG
>JAFBJT010106153.1:36137-79435 GCA_016785325.1 Chascanopsetta lugubris
TATGGTGGGTCTGGGAGAGGCCTGGTGTTGCCAGTCTCACGCAGACCACAGCCACCCACTCCTCATCCCGTCTGAATCACTGTTTACTTAGACAGGAAGGCCGCCCGCTACAACATCACCAACTGCTGCTGCTGCTGCTGCTGCTGCTGCTGCTGCTGCTGCATGTCTGTGACTCGCCTGTGGCTTTGGTGAAAAAAAGGGTGGTGGGGTGAGGGAGAGAGTGTGTTTTTCCCCGACGGCCAAGTTTCTAAAAGCGGAGACAAGTTTAAAAAACCCAAAAAGGCCAAAGAGGAGCGAGGGCCCGGCCTCAGGAAACCACCATGAGCTGTGAGCTGTCCACCTCCTCTGGAGTCTGGTGCGACGCCCCCGCGCTCTGCCAGAACACACTGCCGCTCTATCACAGAGTTCACCAGCGCCGTCTGGGAAAATGTGAGGATAATAAAAAAAAAATAAACAATGAAAAATACAAAGTATATCGTAAAAGCCAATTTCAGCTTGTTAAATAAGGTTTGGGGGATATGTTTTAAAGGTACAGTGTGTAGGATAGAGTGACATCAAGTGGTGAAGCTGCTGAATATCCCTCACCACACCCTTCTGTTCCAAGCATGTGGGAGAACCTATGGCAGTTATCATTAAAAGGTACAGTTTGACTATTTTTTCGGGGGGGGGGGGGGGGGGCGGGTGAAAAAGGGGGGGGGGGGGGGGGGGGGGCTGGTGTAAAAACATGTTGGTGGCCTCCACACAAAGGACCCGCCCCTGAGGTAAACATGTAAACAACAGTTTTCACATTGAGGTCCATGTATTGACATGAAAACATCATGATATGATGTCATTTTCTTTAGCAAATTTCTGCCATTAAATCCTTTTAAAAGATATATTACACATACTTGATCTTTAATATGTAATTGCAAAACCTAAAGTGACCACTTGGGGCAGAGGGATTTTGTATCTGAAGCACAAATGGTTAACAACTCTTCTTCTTCTTTTGTGTCTTTTAAATGCACATTAAAATGCATATCATTGTAATCTGTTAAAGTCCGACGGTTCGGTTCTATACATGCTATTTTAATGTCTTATAGTAAAACACCATGAACAGTCATGTGTATGAATGTTACTACTACGACAGCTGTTGTCCATCGAGGGGCGCCAAACCATAATCTCACCTATGGGGAACCAAAACGGCTAGAGCCGGCTCTGCTTTGAGAACTTCACTGACCATTCTTTGTTTTGGTTTTGCACTTTACTCCGTCTGACCCACTTTTCAGAAAAATGAATGGCGGCAATCAGTTCAGAAAAAAAAAAGTGGAACGGTCGTATCTGGAGCTGCTGTTTTTAGACACGACGAAAAACGCCAAAATAAAACCCAGAGTCAAGGTGCGGACGACTATATTCAAACCGCGGTTTGCACTGCGCTCCCTCACTTTCATTGGGGTGCCCCTCTCTCTCTGGGTCTGGACCCCCTCCACACGGACCACACTGTGGTGCAGCATCCGCCCCGTAAAGGGAGCGTGTGGGGGCGGAACTGGAGCCAAGTTGGTTTTGACTGCTCGAGTAGTGAGAACTAAATTAGAGTTTTATGTGAACTGGAGGAGGAGGAGGAGGAGGAGGAGGAGGGAGGGGGGGGTTGTTGTGTGTGTGTGTGTGTGGGGGGGTGTTGAGATGCATGGTTGTGTCGGGATGCAGAGGAATGTAACCTACTTTAGTGTCAACAAAGGTATAAAAAAAAATGTGCGTGTGAGAAAAGAGACTTTGTTTGTCGAAAACATCGGTGCCGCCGGTGTTAAACAAACGTCCGGTGTCGGAGAGTTTACAGGAGATAAAGGACGAGGGAGGGATGAGAAGCGACGAGGACAGAATCCAAACATCGGCTCTGATAAAGGAAACTATGTCACGTTGGATCACCTGGTACCAAGGTCAGGCTGCAGTGACAACCGGATAGCGTGAGGTTTTCACTGACCTTTGACCTCGACTGTCCAACGATGTGTGAAAAACAGATGACTTACATTATTTTCATCTATTGATCAAATCTTCTGATCCGATTATATGTGTCATTTCTGGTGGGAAAATTGAAATATATATATATATATATTTATGTCGTAGGAAGTGAGAATATTGACTTTCAGTGGCGCACGAGTCCATCAGGAATATGAGATCTGTGGAAATCAACTAGGCTCTGCTGCCATCATGTGGACTGACGTGCTTACAACAGTGCATGTGCATGTATGATGTAAAAAAGTTGACAGTTCAATCCTTTGTAAAAGTCTAAATTCATTTCCACATTCACAAACAAACTAAATGTAATATATTTATGGACATTATGTACCAGGTTCTAAATCTGTGCTCCTCTTCACCTGTTCCTATCTACAGTCCCAGCTGGTGACTGTATGTTTAAGGCCTTATTCTGTATTAAAGGTGCAGTGTTTAGTTCAAGGTGAAGTTGTGTATTTCAAGTAACCTCACCTCAATGTTCCCTTCCATGCATGTACGTTTTTAAAAAATCAAAAAAATTAACATGAGCCAGTTTTGTATTGCTTTTATTATTAATGTTGCATTAATGGTACAAAGAGTGGTGTTACAGCTATAAGTAGTGCATAGATGTCTCAGGGAAGGTCTCGACTAATCTAGAGATGCTCAGGACACAGTTTGGCGATTTCACGTGAACTATTATACATTTTGTTTTATTGTTATGATCTGTAGCCCAGGAATACAGTCAATACGATCTATGTCAACAACAACGAGGCAGGAGGCCCGAGAGAAACACACGACACAGGCGCGTATTGAGAAATGACATCTTGACGTCAACCTGTCACCGTGTGACGGCTGCAGACGTGTCTTTGTATCGTTTGTCCAAGTCTCTCTTTGTGAAGTGCTCGAGTTTGAGTCAGACTGAGGCAAAGACCAGCATCTGAGGATTTAGTCCATGTCTTTGGTTTGTGGTCATCTCAGTGATCTCAGACAAGTAAAGGATCGGTCGGTTATGCAAGTTTAAGCCACTTTTCCAAATATAACACATACACACGCGCACGCACACACTGTCGTGAATCATTTTCCAAAGCCAGTTTTGAAATCTCAACAATATCAATAAAGACGGATTCAACTGTGCGTTGACGTAAAGCGCTGAATAATCAACAGGACGCTGTGATACAGCTGCCAGCTAATTCAACTAAAACTGTCCTCAGTCCTATTTTGAAATGTCCATATATTTTCTTATGATATATTTGGGTTTACTCCAACCCCATGTGACCTGCACTTCTGACCTGCTCGAGATATCAAGCAATAAAAACATGCCGCATGTCATAGTATAAAATGTGATGATGTGTACTAAACCTGCTGTAGCTACACAGTAACTCTACCAATCACTGGAAAGTGCATTAGAATATAACTATGATAAGTTGGAGATTGTAGGAGTTATACGTAGATACACTGTATGTAGATTCACCTCTGACCCGTAGGTCTTCTCCCGTTCTCTGTTTACACGTCTATGTTTTGTTGAACAAAGACAACATTTCTCGAATAAATATATAAAAATTGGAAAATCCGAAAACACTGATGCCCTGTGGCCCTTCGACAACTAGACGTGTGGTTGGGATGTGGGCGGAAAGTCTCATCTCCGATGTTTTGCTGTTTTCTGTAAACAGCATAATTAGCAGGTACGCTGTTTTTTTGTTTATGTGGGCGAACCCACTAAAAAGGGACTCTTTCGCAATGCCAGTAAAGACACTTCCTTGTTTCTGGTTTAGTGCATCGTGTGTGATGTCATAAACACACTGATGACCCACCGACAAGAGCTAAATGTTAGTGTGGAGTTAATGTGTTTCTGATACAAGGCTTCACATTCAAACACGTACCTTTAGAAAACCCATCCAACCCCCCCCCCCCCCGCCCCCCATGCTTTGGAAAACGGCCATCACTGATGTGATGCATAGCTGATATGTAACGAATGGGCCAAAACATGCAAAAACCACCTGCATTGTCCTTTACATACAGCAGATGAACTGAGCTCGTGGGTCCCTACGTTCTTTTGGCAGGTTTGGCGATTAGCTGTCGTTCTCTCTCCAGCTCCTTCTCCCGCTGCTGCTCCTTCTCCAGCGCCTCCTTCTGTTTCTGCTGCTGCAGCTTCAGAGCTCGTTTCTGAGAGGGAGGTCAAACTGTCGTCAGAGTGCGTTTTGTTCGTCATTCAACAACAATGTGTTGTCCAAGCATGGGATGAGGACGATACCTTTAGTTTGGTTGTCTTCTCGTGCAGCATGATCATCTCTTTCCTGATGTTCACCAGTTTATTGTGGTAAACCTTTGCCTCTGTAAACTGAACCACAATAAAGTGGATTAGGGCTCGTTCTCGTGCTCCGGTGCAGCCGAGCACAAGCAACAATGGGAGCTGAAATGAGATTGGAAACGTAGCCACAACATACCAGGGAATTGAGGTCGAGTAAGGCATTGCATTCTCTGAACTTGGTGACTTCTTGGTCCATTGTGTCTAACAGTATCACCTGATTTTGTCTGGATAAGATACAAAACATAGACAGTTAGAAAATACATCAATGGAAATCAATGTATTTGGTTTTATAATCTTTTGTATTTTTATTGTATCCCTTTTTTTTAATCTTGTCCCATTTTATACATTTTACCATTTCATTTTTTTAAATGATTTTTGATTTGTTATTCAGAATAGTAGGCTCTTCAAGTCTGACTGTTGCTGCTGCTGTAACAAAGCAGTTACCCCTGCGCTTGATAAGGCATATCTCTCTTCTATTCTGTCCTATGCAGGTTTAAAAAAATGCAGTAAACAGACCTGTAGTTATGTGGTTGCGTAACGAGGCACAAGGTGCACACCTCGTAACCCGTGACCGTAAAAGCATGGAGGTACTCACGTGAGCTCCTGAAGCGCTCGTTTAGAGTTCTGTAGATCGGGCAGGTAGTGAGAGAGTAAACCCTCTGTGAGCTGCTCCACTGCTTTCTTATCCACACACACTTCCTCTGCAGGCGCCGACGTCTCCAGCTGCAGCTGCAGAGACTCCTGCAGTGATGACTGGGGATCTGATAAACACGCCAAAGAGTATTGAATACTGTTGCTGCTTGTTATTGTAAGTGAAGGGCAGACGATTGTATGGAAAACAATCCACCGTCCCCACCACTGTTTATCTGTGGGTCACCGTGACAATCGCAGGAGCATGTCACAGTGCGACGGGTGCACAATGACAAGAATGTTGCCATGCAAACAACCCGCTCATAGGTACACTTGAAACAATGTGTGCAATCTTGTAGTGTGTTGGCATCACTACTTGTGATGATCTCAATCGTTTCTCATTGCGGTGAAACATGTTTCAGGAATCTTTTAAAAAGATAAACAGTGCCAAACCAAGCCAACTTTAGTGATGAGTCATACATATCGAAACACTATACTAATGTTGTCATTATCATCGTCATGAATGAGCCCTTTATATTTACCTTAGGAGAGGATGTCCATCATGTTGCACCACTATGTTTTTAGATTGAATGTCTCTTTTTCAAAGTTAATCGTTTAAGTCTACATGATCACAGACAGCTATTTGAGATACACACAATGCAACTTCACAGCTAGATGTCACTAAATCCTACACACTGCACCAACTTAACTCAAACTTGAGCTAGCTACATGTTACACATTAAATACGTTATAAAAGGGACACACGCTCATGTACCTTCACTGTGGGACGAGGGTCCTTCATCTTCCATCCCGTCCACTGCCTCCATGTGTATGAACTCCTTTTAGACGAATTTATAAACCTGTAAGGAGAAAAACATCTAAAAGTCGTTGTTTATCTGGACCGGAAGTGTTTAGCTTAGCAGCTTCACAATGTCTCATTCAATCCGAGCAGGCAGACATGTTGTAAACAGCAGCTTCCTCCCCCACTCTACAAACGCTTACCGGTTTAACCGTGGGTTTACTTTCACCCAGCAGCGGTGGGAAGTCGACAAAACACGAGAAATATCTCAAATGCTGTGTTTTCTGTGTTTGTTGCTGTAGCTGCTCTTGCTACTGCTGTTGCTTCCCGAACTGGCGTCATGTGACGCGTCGTACGTCATCACGTGACTCCGGAGGAAAAATCGGACTAGCTGTTGTGATTTCCGGGGTGCGGGTGGTGTGAGGACTCGGGTGTTTTCACCTGGAAAAAACAACTTAGGATTTTACTTAAAGTTTACCCGAGCGAGACGAACATGCGTGGGTAAGTCGGGCTCACGTTTCTCTACAGACTAACACTCTCGTAGGTTTTTGTTTTAAGTCGTAAACTGGCGCGAGAGGACGGCTAACTGGCGCTAGCTAGCTTGTTAGCCTAGGTGTGTTTTCGCACAGATGAGGTCATGTGGGGGTGTGACAGATTAAGAAAAAACATTTATGTTACCCGTCACACCCACAGTGGGAATTGCAGCGACATATCACCGGGTCAGCGTAACGTGAGGAGTGCGTTGTTTGTCTCTCCAGGTGGGAAACATGCCGATGAATGATTACCTGGACGGGCAGTAACTCTTCAAAGGAAACACAGCGGTCACCCACCCGGTGTCACCTCGCCACCCCCCCCCCCCCCCCCCCCCCCCCCCCCCCCGTCGGCCGTTGAAGATGTCAGGCAGGAACCTCTTCAGCAAAGTGCGGTCCGCCCTCCGGAGGGAGCAGAGCGACTGGGCCCTCAGCGACACGGTGCCCTTTGACCTGTCCGACGAGCTGGTGGACGACGAGGGCCCCAAGTTCAACAAGCTGAAGGTGGTGGTGTCCGGGGAGATGTCGGACTACTCCGCCGGGGCTCCGTCCAACGGGGTGGCCGTCAACACCATGGTGGTGGCGGCGGCGGAGGAGGACGACGACTCCCTGCTGGATTCCTCCTCCAGCCTGGGCAGCCCCAATATAAACATGGACCCGTGCGAGAGCTGCACCAAGAGGAGGGAGAGCGTCAGGCACAGGAGGGTGATGAAGAGGCTCGTCGTGGCTGCTGTCCTCTATTTGCTTTTCATGATCGGGGAGATCATAGGTGAGCGGGAAGAGAGTGGGACATCACATGTCTCCATCACAGTTGAGAGAGTAGAAATAGAATACGTAATAAATAGAAAATGAAACTTTAGCGCTGGGAAAAACAACAACATAGAGAATGTGGTCAAACACGTCTACGTGGACTGAAGCACAAACCGACAAATGTGGTCGATCAAGCTGAAGAGGTGATATCACTGAGCAGTGCGTTCATACTTTAGTTTTAATGTCGTGAAAAAGACACATGTAAACATATATACTTTATGTATTGATGGTATTGAAATGTGAAGGACTGTTACAATCCAATACCCCTCTCTCCTTACTCCCCTCATCCAAGTAAAGAGGAGAACCCTCAGTAGCCGTCAGTCATCATTACAACTCAACAGGTGTTTCATTTGTTAATCCTGGGCGAGTATAAAACCATTGAGATACAATATGGCGGCCTCCGTAGAGTGGACCTACTCCTGGTGTTAATATTCAAAATGTTCCGGTAAAAGATTCATGCCCGCAAGTGATTATACACGCATAACAACATCAGTATGATTTCAATTATGACTAGAAATGGGAATATTATGACCTGAATATTACACACGAGATTGTTAATTGGCAGGTGGAGTAAACGGTGTGAATCACAGACTACTTGTATACGATACAAATATTCAGCTATATGTAAAGATATATCCATAACAGGTCTAGTAAGATAAATCATCATGAGGCTCCAGAGCAGCTTCAACGCACCACGACATTGCTTCAGCAACCAGAACCCTCCTGGAGGCATGAAGCGCAATTAGCCCAAAAGAGCTGCCCTCTTTTTGTGTTTTGATTAGGGAGGTGGTGATCAGGAGACCTTAGTTTTCACTGTGGCGCAGTGGTTTGTAATTGGAGAGTGGTGACCATAACATGGCTCACTGTTCCCCATTTCATAAAGTAGGTTATGTAAAGATCTGTTTGATCCATCGTTTGCTTGTATCTCCATGGAACTACTTCAATAGATTTTGTATTTGGAAATCAGCCTATACAAATAGCTCGCACAAACGTCCCAGTGTTTCTCTGTTTGTTCAATCGCTTTCTCGTCCGCCTGCAGGTGGTTATGTGTCAAACAGCTTGGCCATTATGACTGACGCCGTCCACCTGCTGACGGATGTGGTGGGCATTTTGTTTTCGTTGCTGGCCCTGTGGCTCTCCACCAAACCTCCCACCAAGCGCTTCACCTTTGGACTTCATCGCCTGGGTACGCTTCACTCAGCACTCACTCCTTTCACTTTTCCACTCAGCTCCGGTTTGTGCAAGCTGATATATTTTGATTAGACACAGAGGAATCATGCCGAAGGAAGGAAGGCCGTGCTCAGCAGTGTTCGGCCCAGATCGAATTTCTGATAGGGACACGAAGATCCAGTTGTAAACGGAGATAACCAGATAAAATTACACTCACGTGGTCTTTTATTACTTTGTCACAGCTATTTGCGAGAGTGTGGACTCAGGTGACTGACGTAGACATGTTAAAATCTGTCTTTCACAAAGTGTTTTGTTTACATCGTTCTTTGATTTCTCGATGCAGAGGTGGTGTCGGCCGTCCTCAGTGTGATGCTCATCTACATTCTGACGGCCATACTGCTCTACGAGGCCGTTCAGAGGACGGTGCATCAAGACTTCAACATAGACGGAGATGTCATGCTCATCACCGCAGCTGTTGGAGTCGCCGTCAACCTGATGTAAGTGAAATGTAAGGTCGTTGGCAAAATGTGCGAATCACAGATGATGGAATTGATGTCAGCAGAGCTGTCTTCCTGGCTCCGTCTCCTCCGCTCAGGGTGATGGGAGTGGCCAGTGGCCTTTGGAGACCTGTCTTTGAGTTGAAATAAAACAGCTAAAATAAGTTAAATTTCAATTTCATGGCCAAACTTCCAAATCTTCAAGATGAGCCATTACACAATAAACTGTTACATGAAAGATCTTCCATAATTAAGATGCTATTTTTAGGCTTTAAAGAACTGGACGAGGAGCAGATCAGACCACATATTTAAATCACGTACTTGTGTTGATTAAACATTGTCCCACATTATTAATTTCTGCTACTGTCATGAGCTACTTTCTGCTACTGTCATGAGCTGCTTTCCTCTTGGTAGTTAATACTGCATGTCTTTAGAAATCTGAAACCGGAACAATGCTATGATGATGCTGAACACACTACAGGGAGTATCACAGTATCAGCAAACATAAAAACACTTGAGTGCAAAGTGCTGTCTAAATTGCTGAGGCTGCATGTCTTGATGTTTCACCACTGCCAGGAGGTGACTCAGTAACCTGCCTCCTCGGAGTCAGTCCTGTGATTTATACATAATCCTTGTTGTGCTTTGTTTTCTTGTGTCCTCAGAATGGGTTTCTTATTGAATCAGGGGGGTCACCTTCACTCTCACGGCCACGGTCACGGTCACTCCCACTCTCACAGCCCTGCGCCTGCCTCAGGGTCACAGGCTGCCGGCTCGGGTCACCAGCAGAGGTCACATGGCAGCCTGGCTGTCAGAGCGGCCTTCATCCACGCCCTGGGCGACCTCCTGCAGAGTGTTGGGGTGCTCATAGCCGCATACATCGTCCGCTTCAAGGTATTCAACACTTGCTGTCTATGAGGTTTTAGAGTTAATGTAGTGGTGATGACATGTACTAAAATCATTGTTTACAAAACGCTCAGTCTGGACACAGACTTGGCGTAATCACAGCTGTGAGTATAGTCAAAGACAGTATGTCCTGATTAAGTGTGAGACTGGTTTTAAACATTGTTTTTGTACATTATGGCCTTAAAGGACCAGTGTATCTGATTTTGGTAAGAAGCTGGCACAATGTGATTATACTGATGTTTTAATGTGTGAAATCAGACACCGATCGCTCGTGGCAAAGTCTCTAAATATTATCTTTTAATAAATTGGAATTTTATAGTCTCACAGATTAAAGTGTAATCCATTACTTTCAGCTGTGTTGTGTATGAACGAGTTCATTGTACATACCACAATATTTTTACAGGGAAGAATGGAAAATGTTGTTGAAGATCAGTTTGGCGAACAACAAGGCGAATACACACAGTTTCTGTCAAAAGTGACTTTGCTAAAACCCCATCAGTAGTTTTCTCTTGTCACACCAACTGGTCTGTTTTTACTGTAATTGTCCAGAGGGGTCCTTCATGTTGCACTATTTACAGTAGCTCAGAATGGACAAGCTAAACACCTGTTGGGTTTTAACAATATTGACAGATACTACAGGTTCTTCCACGACATGCCTGGAAGGGACTGTTTCGTGGAGGAGTAGTCAGTTGCAACATATCATGCACCACTAGATGTCCCCAAACGTCTTGTGTAATTATTCCGTGTTGAAGTTGTAACTTCGTATTGTAGTGTGGTTTATCACTTCGATGAGCTTGTAATGAAATGCATTTATTAAGTTTTATACTCGTCAATAGAATAAAAACAAAAAAATGTATATGTAGCTGATGTCATCTCACCCTGTGTCTCTACAGCCGGAGTTCAAACTGGCTGATCCCATCTGCACCTACATCTTCTCCATCCTGGTCCTCATCACCACATTCCGCATCATGCGAGACACAGTCGTCATCGTGCTGGAGGGTAAGCACCAGTTCTTGCTTTGTCCGATCTTGCTGTTTAAAAAAAAAAATTGGTATCTGTTGGTACATAAATGTTGTTGTTAATCCATATCTTTGTGTCAGGTGTTCCCAGGCACCTGGACTCTCAGCGAATCAAAGACGACCTCCTGAAGCTGGAGGGCGTCCATTCTGTGGATGAGCTGAACGTTTGGGCCCTGACCTCTGACAAGACGGCAGCAGCTGTTCATCTGCAGCTCGGTGAGTAGAGCATCAGCACACACGATAACAGAGTGGGATTCAGTGGAAAGTGTAAATGACTTATGAAGGTATTATGACACGGTTTCGTGTCAGTGATGTGTCCCCACAGAAAGCTCTGTGATGTCAGTCAGTCTTTTTGTTTTGAAGACTCCATCACCATCTGACTTCAGGATGAGGGAAGGCTTATGTTGTGATGAGACTTGTCTCTCACAGATGTACATGTATAAATGTTGGAATGCTGCCAAAATTAGTTTCATGGAGTTTTATAGAGTCATATAAAACAAAACTCACTGGAAAAGTGCACAGTTTGTGTTAAGTGATAAGAACTAAGCAAAATCATAGAAACCAGTACTTAATTTACTTTGAACAGCAGCACAATGTAGTGTTTAAATTAGAATAAAGTGCAAAGATTTATGCTCAAGTAGAGAAAAAATGTGAAAATATACAAATTTCAAAGATGAATAAGGAAAGCTGTACACAGAGATGATATTCCTTAATCCACAACTTTTTAAATGGGAGATTTTACATCCCTTGGTTGATAAGAAGTTAGCTAAGTGTTTATAGGTCATGGGTGATGACAAACTCCGCAAAGGATGCAACCTCCTGAGGCGGCCTGCTGCTGACGAAGCAGCTCAATGCACCTACAGTCTAATGAGGAGGGTTAGAGGTGTTGTCCCTGATTGGCCGACACCCTCCTCTGTCCTTCCTCTTGGATGGAATGTAGTGGGGACAGCCAAGAACAGAATTCACCCTCTTGACCAGCTTGCACATCAGTCAGCCACCAGGGGGCAGTCTCCTTTTTTTGAGGCACAGTCAAGTCCTCATTCTTTGCATTCAGGGTCAATAGTTTGGACTCTGTAAGCCGCTTTCATTCTCACCCAAGTATTATTTGTGTGCTCACAGCACCCTCTAGTGCTGACAGCTGGGAGGACGTCCAAGCCAAGGCACGCCACCTCTTGCTCCACACGTACGGCATCAGCAGGTGCACGGTGCAGGTGCAGATGCACAGACAGCCGAGGCTCGCGCACCGTTGTGCACACTGTCAGCAGTCTACTGCGTAAAAAACACAGACTACACTTTTACTTCCACGCTGCATTTTCTGGAGTTGCACTGCAGGGGTCACTGTAACCTCAGGCTCCAGACTTACAGACCGGTGCCATAGCAGGAGCCAGTCAGGTGGAAAGAGGCTGGTGCCAAAGGTCAGATGCACATTTCTAATTAAAGGATCACCACAGCCTCCGGGGGTACGTATATGCTCCTCTGCTCGATAAGCTAAGAGGTTGAAGAAGAAGAAGAACGAGGAATCTTTCTCTTAATTCACCATTTCAGCCTAATTCACAACAGACGGTTTATTATCGGATGTTAATTTAACTTTTGTCTCTAGGTTTGGGGACTGTGTGCTTGGATTTGAACACTTTACTAAGGATTGTCTGAAAGACAAGGCAGCTCCTGTCATGTGAGAATAACTGGTCACTATCAGTATTGAGAAAAAAAAAAAAGAAGCCAATTTCAAATGTGCACTGGACTCCAGGCATCATCCTTCAGACGATCTCTGGAGGTGGTGCATGTGTGAACGTAAATATCAGTGTTAGAGTCTCCGCACACCTTCTCCTGCTGCCCCCCCCCCTCCACCCTAGCATCATTTCTGCAGGGTGAATGCAGGAGGTCCTGTGCAGGACTCAAGCAAGACATAAAGGTGACGCATGCCAAATATCTCGTAATGTATGTAATCAATAACCCACATGGAAAGGCGGCGAGACCTTCTGTGGAAGAGGGCATAATATGTTGATTACAGAGGCCAGTTGCCAGGACAACAGAAGTAAACAAACCACTACTTCCTGTTCCCGCCTCCTGCTGCTCTTCTCATTAGCTCCTCCCGTCTGAATGTATCGTAACAGCAGGATCATTTTCAAGAACCTTCAAGTGCAAGATTTAATACTCAATACCTTCCGGAGGACAAGTCTGAAAATTGCTGAGTCAGGCTTCTCTCTTGTAAGACGTTCCATTTCATCTCGGGCACTTAATCATTGATATTCCACAGTATGTCGTCGGGCAGATTTTTTTTTTTAAAGGACATCAATCTTAGATATTCACAGCATAGTTTTTTTCACTTGAACTGACCCACAATTAAAACTTTTTTTGGACTCTAATATTTTATTTCACTACGTCTTAATTCTTTAAACAGGAAATTGACAATCAGTGTGCGTGGCAGTGGATTTAATACTACACATTATTTAACTTTTTCTCAACACAAACTAACTGTAAATGGACGACAGCAGGTTTAAGGATGTTTTCAGTATTGCACTGTTGCAGTGTCATGTGGGAAGACGGCGTGAGTAGGAATTTGCCAATGACTGTGTGTAGTGCTCTGAGGCCATGGCAGGGTTTGATTTCGAACCTTTTCCATGTCTCTGATATGACGACTCATGATGTGAAATCAGGAACTGGATCCACAGTATTTGTTTGTAATAAAGTATTTAATCGTTTGTGTTTGCCGCAGCGTCTGATTCCTGAGGAAGCTGTGAGGTCGTCTCCCTCATGTCTCCCTCGGTCTAATTTTAGAAACTGAAATCCGGTTATTTCTATTCGATTTGTCTCTGTCACATCTGTCTGTCCCTTCTTAATTCAACATTGGTTATTGATTGATACATTGAACAGTGGAATTGAATCATTCTGGACGCTGTCTCATCTGTATTGATACACTTAACTGTCCTATCAATACAGGCTTACTAAAATCATACACATTAAAACACAACTAAAAAGATCATTTATTTATTTTACGTACATTCAAGATATGAAAAATATAAAATAATATACGAATATGCAAATATTTATTTTACAACATCTGGCATTCCCAAATAATGCCCCTCCCTCCCCCTCTCTTTTCCTACAACTAGGCGTCAAACCCTGTTAAGTATCCCTAATATTATGGGCTGTTTTATGCCTTGTTTTGCAATCTGCTGCAACAGTGAACTTCGCCACGAGATGTCACTAAATCCATTACACTATACCCTTATAGACACTTGTGAATTTAAGAGTTTACTGAGTGTTTTTAAAGGTACAAAGGTCACAATTGAATACAGGGATTTTATCACATGGTTTATTATTGACAGTGTGAATAAACTGGGAGTGTCTGTGTTTCCAGGTAACGGCTGTATTTTATATAAAGCCAGTGGAGCAGAGGCAGGTGACTGTCGCTAATGGCAGCCGTGCCCCGCCCTAACCGTACACTACAATCACATCATTATTATACACTGAAACCACTGTGTCACCCTGTCACACTCGGTGTCACTGAAGACGCTATTTATTCATCTACAGTCATTCAACATAGGGAACCTTGAGTCTCTGAGAGCTCAGGAGTTCACTGAGGAAGTGAAGCCAGTGAAGAGGAAACACACACGAGGTCTGTGCTGTCGAGAGCGTGGGATCACACAGTACCTGCACCACATGGTCTGTGGTGTCACTGACCGTGACTTGTCACGTACACAAATTCCGACACACACACACACACACACACGCTCCACTTCCTTCCGCTGGCATTGTCTCCCCGAATAACTCAGCATATCGATAAAGGCTGAATTAAAGTCTGGCTGCAGCACAGAATATCAGTACAGCACAGCATGAGAGATCAGAGCAAGATTAATGCATGTTTGTTGGTTAACGTGTTCACTCGTGTGTGTGTGTGTGTGTGTGTGTGTGTGACATCAGACGGGAAAGTGTTTCCTGATAAGAGCAGGAAACACTGACCTGGCCTCGCCCTCCCTGGTGTTGCCATTTCTTGTTCAGTGTTTAATAATTGATGAGAAATCCATTCAGATCAAATGGGTGCAGCTGGCAGACGTAACCACTGGACAAACGAGTGTGTGTGTGTGTGTGTGTGTGTGTGATGTTTTGAGACACAAGATGGAGGTTAAGAGGATTGTGTGGGATGATCGAACACAATGGCAGCAGTGAGCGTTGGCGCAGCCATAAACCGAGCGGATGAGTGCAGGCGCCGTAATGACTTTTACAACTGTGCCGAGTCCCACAACAGCTTCTCTACAACAATCGAATCACATCCCAGTCATGTTGACATGCAAGATAATGTTCCATTACCACTGCCAGCATCACATTTATCGTCAAATCAAAGGCATTATACCCATGATGATGTTGATTGTGATAGGATGAAGATAATAGCTCACGTTTTCACTCTCTGCTTTTCTGTTTTCACTCTCAACTGCTTCACTTAAAGGTGCACTGTGCCGATTTGAGTGACATCTAGTGGCTAAGTTGCATGTTGCAGCTACATACCCCCTCACCTTACCCCTTACCTGTGTAGGAGCCATGTATAGGAGAACCCATGGTTTGTCCATTGAGGGCTACTGTAAAAGCATGGTGGTGCAACATGGCGGCTGATCCAAAAATAAACTCACAATTACTGAGTATTGTAATCAAAAACGATGACAGTATACATATATACACTCCAGTGTCACTATTTATCACCAATGTTGCATTTATACCAATAGAAATAATAGTCACGTAAACCTTACAAAATGGACCTTTGACGTCCCTCCCTCGATGCTGTCTGACTAGAGTGACATCACACGAGCGACAGCCAATCACAATCAAGTACTTTTCATTCCAGTAAACACTTGGGTTCCACATATCAGCTAATGGCCTCAGTAATCAGTCAGGACCCTAAATACTACTGTATCTATGGGTCCACCCCTTTTCTTTACCATCATGTCTGTAGGGGTCGCTGGAGGGTCACCTGACTCTGGCCGCAAGATGAGCTACATCCTGAAGAGGTCGCCAAACACCCATTCACACTTTTAATGGTCAATTCAGAGATGAAATGAGAATTCTTTTTCCAGAGAGAAACACTCACGTTGCATGTTTACAATAATAATTTAATGACAGTGTACACGACATTGTTTACCACTTCACGTTTACACACCATCAGGTCTGTGTCGTCCCGACTCCAGCTAAAAACACGGTCATCCAGATTACGATGCAACATTAGCACGTCATGACAGTATATATATATATACATTTGTTCCCTTGCGTGTTTCCTGGCGCTGCCGTGGATTGGATGTCTGATCCTCTTGGTTAGGAGCAAGGGGTTGAACCCCCACCAGTGGAGCAGAAGCATTTCCGCACACTGTGTCAAAACGTCCTAGTTTGTGCAGAAAGGATTCTGTTCGACTGATGGGAGGGGGCGGGGCCAAGCAGGCAGCCCTTTCTGCTGCTGCTGCTGCTGCTGCTGATGATGATGATGATGATGATGATGATATGATTTACTTAGTGAGACTCTTCACCAGCTCCAGCGCCTCCACAGGTTTCCACTCCTGCTTGAGGGTGATCAACTGTGGTGAAATAACAAAGAGTGAGCAAATAGATTGGTATAGAATATTTCACTTGGGAATCAAGGTGGCAAGAGTCCAAATGAATATCATGACTCAGGACTTTGCTGCTAATTTGATGTTCCCTCCTCAGTGACTCGGCACATCACAGCTACACCCTGTAACACGCCGTGAGCCTCGTTAACCAACTGATCACACATTACAAAAAAAGTTTCATATGAGGTAAGAAATTACCTTTTGGGGTTTGGTGGGGTCCACTCTGTTCCATGGTTCTGGGTTTGTGGTTTTATTTAAACTAGGAATTTAAAAAATAATTAAAAAATCAATACCAGAATGAAATCCTATTAAATAAATAGCACGTGGAATAGCAGTGTCACTCACACCACATCACTTTTGGTGAATAGAAAGTAAATTGCAGCAGAGATGGCTCCTGTTCCAGCCAACGCCGTAAACCCGATCAGAGGAATCAGCTGGGAAACACATTTATGTATTAAATCTTTACACGGTGAACAAAGAAATTAAAATACACCCGATAACTAAAGTATGGACACTCACCTCCTTCTGCTTCCTCAACATGTTCAGGAATCCTTTCATTTTCTCAATTTTTGTCCCAAACACCTAAAAGGAAATGGTCTGTAATCCCATTGAGGCCGAGAGTGAATGAATCCAGGCGGGTGAATGAATGAGGAAACAGGTGGCAGAGGAGCAGTGGCAGTGCAGCTCACCTATTGATGCAGAGAAGTGCTGGATGCCCGTCAGCGCTAAATACACTGAGGCGGGCCTGATGTAGGGCAGGATGAGGGGGTAGTACGAGGTGAAAGGCACGTACACGCACACGTGTACACGCACTCTCACACACACAACTTCCTCCACTGAGATGCAGCAGCAGAGGATGTCAGACAAACACGCTGAGTCTGAGTCACCCACTATAAAGCAATCAGACAGGTTTAATTTGAGTTCTAATGAAAATACAGCTGATAAGATGAAATGGGTGATATATGGTATTAGTATAGCGTTGCTCTTTTGTCTGTTTGACTCTTGTATATCTTCCCGGGTTGACCCATGTCATGTGGACCGCTCTAACTGGTGACCTTAGCTCCCATGCCTTTGATATCAAGAGTATCAGAGTCTTGTTTATGAGTGGTGCCTAAAATAAAGCATCAAAGGAAACATGGCTATGATGAAAAGCGGAAGGATTTCTCCGTGGGGCTTTCACACGAATGGGCTCTGATATTCCATCACTCCCACTTTGCTGATGAAATCAATGGATTTTGTATGGGTGTCTGGCGCCCCCTTGTGGCCATGTATTGGAAGAGGAAACACAAGAGAGCAGCAGTTGACTTTGACAATGTTTATTTGTTGTGTGGCTGCGGAGGACATGGAGATGTGTGGGTGGTCATCTGAGTGATGTGTGATATGTGTGGATCTGCTGAGCAGAGAGGGAGGGGCTTGTATTCTCCAGTGACAGCAGGAAGTGAGAGTGTTTGATCGCAGAGGCCGCCATGTTCTCCTCTTCTAACACCAACAGAGCCGCCTGCAAAACAATAAAAAATAATTTTACTCAATAGGGATCTGAGGTTTTTATATATTTCCCTGTCTGTTAAAGGGTTGTATGGATGCTCTTTGTATAAAGGAGGCGTTTCAAAATATAACCAACATGACAACAGTTGTATCTTTTACCTCTTTACACAGATTTTCCAGGTCAGCTCCAGAATAAAGCTCCGTCTTATTTGCTAGTTCCTCCAGACACACGTCAGCAGCGACTGGCATTAACCGCGTACACACTCTCAGGATGGCGAGTCGAGCCTGGACACATAAAGGGATGCATGTGCACAATTATCAGTATTTTTATGCAGACAATGACCAATATACAAAATCACTCAGCTCTGATGTTGATTTTTTTTTTATTCACCTGTTGATCGGGAGGTGGGACGTAGATGATGTGGTCCAGTCTGCCAGGCCTGAGGAGGGCGCTGTCTAAACAGTCCGGTCTGTTTGTGGCGGCTACAACCATCACTTCCTTGTTGCATACTTCTTGACAGTCCAACTGTTAGAGAACGTAACACATGTTCATCCTTCAAGTGATGAAGCTTTAAAAGGAACGGTGTGACACCTACTGGTGAAGTTGCAGATTGCAGCTAAATAAAATATAATAACTAAATCTTTAACACTGCAACACATCTGACCTGGTCCTGGGTGCGAGTCTCCTCCGCTCCCTCCGTCTGCAGGATCCTCTCTGTCCCTCTCCTCTCCAGCGTCTTGAGGCCGACCCCGTCCATCTCGTTCAGCAGCACCGACAGGAGGCGAGTGTGAACGCCGCTACATGTCTGACCGTTCGACCGTGAGCCAATCAGAGAGTCGATCTCGTCCAGGAAGAGGACGCAGGGAGCGCAGGCCCGAGCTTGTCGAAACAGCTACAGAAGGACAGACGGGGTTTAGGCACGAGAACAGACAGGAGGTCACGCATGGATCTGTTTCACGGGAACATACCTGCGCCAAGGCTTTTTCTGAGTCTCCGACGTAGGGGGAATAGAGGTCGGCGCCACTGACGGACAGGAAGGCGCAGTGGGACGAGGTCGCCGCTGCTCTGACGAGCGTCGTCTTCGCGCATCCCGGTGGTCCGTACAGCAGCACGCCGCGGGGACGGCTGAGACCCAGGCGTACAAACGCGTCGGGAAACCTCATGGGCCACTCGATACTCTGACATTCAGACACAAGGGAGAGACAAACATCAGTGACTGTATAAACAAACAAAGTGATTTGCGGCTGGACCCTCGTTCACCTGTCTGAGTTTGAGTTTGACCTCATCCAGGCCTCCGATCTGCTCCCAGGACACGGACGACAGCTCCGTCCTGCCCAGGCTGCCGCGCAAACACGAGGGACGCACCAGCTTCAGCGCCGCGTGGAAGTGGCTCACACCCACCGCCTGCTCCCCTGAGCCCTGCCGACAGTAATAATGACAACACAATGTGTGTGTGTATAAATCTGTGTGTTTTCGGGAGCGTTGCACTGACAGTGTGCGTTTTACCTTGGAGCTCTCCCGCACAGCGTGCAAGGCGGCCTCCCGGCACAGAGCACTCAGGTCCGCTCCCACGTAGCCTGAAGTTCTCTGTGCCAGCTCTGCCATGTCCACGCTGGGACACACTGGCATCTTCTCACACAGGGAAGACAGGATGGACACTCTCTGCTGCAGAGTGGGGGCCCCGATGATCACCTGGAACGGGACAAATGGATCCTCAAGGGTTCTACACGGATCCACATGTGATTCTCGATTGGATTTCTTTCACACCTCTCTGTCGAATCGTCCAGGCCTGCGCAGCGCCGGGTCCAAGCTGTCGGGTCGGTTGGTGGCTCCGACGATGAGGAATCGGTCCGACTGGTTCATCCCGTCCATCAGAGTGAGGAGCTGAGCCACCAGGCGGTTCTCCGGCGCCGAGGTCCCAGTTCTCCTCGGACACAGGGAGTCCAGCTCGTCCAAGAACAGCACGCAGGGGCCTTCTTCTGCTGCAGCTCGAGCTCGATCGAACACGGCGCGTAACTTCTCCTCGCTCTCACCGGGCCGAGACCCCACCACCTGAAGTAAACATCAACAATAACTCATAAAGGTCCGGTGTGTAAGATTGATACAACTACTACTACTATTATTTTTTCTTTACCTCTGGCCCTCTGACCATCACCAGACTGGCTCCCACCTCCTCCACCACCTTGTGGACCAGCAGGGTCTTGCCCACACCTGGAGGCCCCACCAGCAGCACACCTCTGGGGCACGACACCCCCAGGGAGCTCAGGGTCCCTGGGTAATGCAGAGGCAGCTGCAGCATCTCTCTCAGGGAGGCACTCACCTGGGAAACATGTGCAGTGCATGGTCACATGACTAAAATCCATTCTGAAAAGGAATTATCAATGACGTGAGACCATGCTGACCTCTTCCAGACCCCCGAGTGACACCGTGTTCTGGTCCTGCTGCTGACCCCTGTAATGGCTGACCGTCTGCATGCCTGTGATCTCCACACTAGTCTTTGAGGTGATTAATCCGACAGTGGTAGAATCCAGGAGGAGACATTCAATAACAACATATCTTATCTCCGTATCAAAATCCTCCAGGTTGATCACATGCCTCTCGTGGACGTAAACACCTTTCAGCATGTCTCTCACGAGCTCATGGACAATATGGGATGGAGTGCGTTTCTTAAAATCAAGACTCTGCACGACGACAGTTATCTTGACATGTTTCAGCTTGGGACAGGGTGCGGGTGTGAGTTGCCCAGGGTCCAGATGCAGGAGTGTGGGAGGGTGAGAGATCAGACCGGGAGATGAACACTTCAGGTCCATCTGCAGGAAACCCTCCGCCAGGTCAGGGCGGGGCCAGGCTGTGCACAGGCAGCTTCCTCCAGGGACAGACACCAGCAGGGGGGAGCCCAGGTGCAGACCCAACTCTGACATCAAGCCTGGACCCAGCCTGCATCTCTGGGAGCCCCGGTCTGATGGATCCACTGACAGCAGCCGGAGTGACGTCATTGGCTCTTTTGCATTCACCAACCACTCTGACACAGAATGACAGGAAGGTTCCATCAGCATTTTTACCATCTCTTTACATGCAGTTCAGTTGGCTTATTGTTTTTATATGAATATTTATTATTGTACATACTGAGTGATTTTCTCACAGTTGTTATGTTTCACTTACAATTACTAAGTTAACTCCATCAATGTTTTTACACTTATTTCAAATGGTATATTAAGGTAAATGAGACATTGTATGTAGCATCAGCACTTTGAGCTGTTCTCACTCTGCACGTCTCTGAAGAACAAATCAATAACACCTGATCACTTTCATCAACAGGTGGACTCCATTGTGCTAATGATCAGTTACTACTTCAGCTGCAGCGTTAACCAGGCTACATGCTACTAGCTGTTAGCAACAACGTCATTTACAGCAATGAAAACATTTCAATACATTTCATAAACGGTCACACAGTTACTTACCAGGTGAACAATGATACAAGTGAAATGTGGCTGAGGAAGTCAGAGGCGCTGAAAATAACAGTTGAGCAGCTAATGTTTACAAAAGTCCATGTGGCGTTCAAAACGGATGGTCAACCAAAACCTTACGCTGTGCAACACGGGGCACTTCCGCTTTGGAGTTTACTGGATTCGTGCTTAAAATCAAACCAGAGGGTGAAATTTGGCAGTGTTAGTTTTAAATAAAGCAAAAAAAAAAATTTATGAAAAATAAATACTGAAAATTATGTCGTTTTTATTTGAATGAAAAAAATGATATTTTTTTCTTGTTTTCTTTTATAACTGTTCAACTTTTTATTCATTATCCTTTATTGATTTTTGAAATCTGTTACATGTATTTCGAGTATTATTATCATTATTATTATTATTATTAGTTTTATTATTATCAGCAATATTATTGCTGAAATCTCAGTGAAAGTTATGGTCGTCCCATATTTTTAATTCTGTTTTTTCACCCTCCTCTCGTATTCTGGCGCCATCATATGTACAAAATGGTGAATGCAGATTAAAAGAAGTCGGGTTCGCCTGTTGCAATGATGCGATGAGAGTTGGTTTGACTGTTTGTCATCTGAACGAACAGCTGCATGACGAGGTAAACCTTCTGTAAAACACATATAATTCAGCCAAATATGAATACAGATACAAAACACATGAGGAAAAGTACTATGAAATATCTGTAAAGCCACAAGGATGTTGTAACCTACTTTGAACCATTCACCAGTGTCACAGGATTTATTTTATATTCAAACACACCTGGAATTACACATTTGAGCAGAAAACTCAAACAGAAAATCCAGTGTATTTAGTTCCCTTACTAGTGGGTGGGTCTGGTCTCTGATTGGTTAATTATCTGGCAATCAAACATGCCAGCACAAAGCTGAGTGTTTGTGATAAACTTGTTAATCCAGCCTGTAATTCGCAGACAGCAGGTAGTTTATCTACTTTCAGGTCACATGGTTTGCTATTTATATATAAATAGTGGAGGAGTGATATCGAAAGTGCGGAAGGTCGTTGTGTTAAGTGTGTGTGTGTGTGTGTGTGTGCAGGAGGAGGAGGAGCATTGAAGAGGATTGTGGGTAAGAGGAGGCCCCACAGGTGACCCTGCTGCTGAGGGAGGTGAACCACCAACCTGCTGAGAGGCAAGTGTGAGACTAATGACACAATCAAACCTTGTGACCGTGTGTGGAGGGTGAAGGACTGTGGTTGACTGAGTGAGTGAGTGAATGAATGAAATGGACACCTATGTTGGCTTGTTTGTACTCCTTCCAACTATGTTTTACCCTTGTTTGTTTGTATGTTTGTCACACTATTTAAAGGTGCAGTGTGTAAGATTTCTGTCATTTTTGTCACTGCAAAAAATATTACCAAACAATTACATCCTGACACTTCCATGAATTAATAATCTCCTAAATGTATTTGTTTCCCCCATTACCCTTAAATAATCCCATTAATGCATATTTACGTGAGGAGCGGATCCTCTCTACGGGGGCTGCCATGTTTTTACAGTAGCCCAGAGTGGACATACTAAACATCTTTTGAGTTTTAATGACAACTGTAATCGTCCATAGGTTCTCCTGCATGTTCAGCAGGGTGAGGTGATGGATGCAACATGCAACTTAATTTCAAGATGCCACCAAATCGTACACACTGCACCTTTTAAAATGAAATTATTTTGCCAACACAGCATTTTCCCTATTTAGTTTGCACCTGCAGGACGACACCTGTGTGTGTGTGTGTGTGTGTGTGTGTGTGTCCAGTCTCCGTCAATCCTCCAACTCTTCTTCTGACTTATCAGTCTCCCTCGCCCACAACAACCAGCCCAGACTTGGCTCAGTTCCCTGACTGCGCCGTCACAGATCCAGATCTCGCGAACAAGCCCGGAGTCTGTAATCAACCCTGGCCCTGCCTGCCTGCGTGTGTGTGTGTGTGGTGTCCTGTACAGCTGAAATGTCACTGTGCTGTCTCGAGGCCTCGCAGCACAGACAGCGTGGAGTAGTGTAGGGCTCAGGATCTGCTTATAGAGGGGATTATAATGGTCTTTGTGATTTGAGGAAGAGCTTTTATTCATCACCTGCGTCTGCTTCGTTTGTGTCTGTACTGAGTAGCCCGAGGGGACGCTCGGTGGCAATGTCGACCCTCCTGCGCTGCATCTCCAGCTCCTCTGCCACTTTCCTCCAGCGAGGGGCCCGGCTGAAGGCTCCTGGAAGGAGGCAGTTCAGGACTTTTCCAGTGTTATGGGACCAAAAGGCCTCCAGAGGTAAGAAGCTCGCTGATTTCTGCTTCACCTCTCCTCGAAGGGCAGGTCTGCTGTGTTTGTGTGTTTCCACTCCGTCTGTCTGAGTAATGACAGTGTTAACAGTTCACTCAAGGACACACTCCTCCTGGCCAGAAGAGTGGAAAACTCTACAGATCATGAACTTTTGTGCAGCCCTCTCCTAAACATGCCCCCCAAATAGGGAAGGCCGGTGTGAATGAGTGTATGTGTGTGTGTGTGGGCCATGTGGTAACTTAGCGAACATGTGAGAGGTCAGTTAAAGGTGACATATATAACTTTCACTGCAGTCTGCTTGATTCCACTCACATACAATTGTTTATGGAGTCGGTTGTGTTTGCCAACTGCTGGTTATTTTAGAATCGGTGGCTGTTTCTGACACTTCTGGGATTTTAAAGTGTGCATGTGTGTGTCTGTGTGGAAGGGTAGGCCGCACCGAGTGTGAGTGTGTGCGTGTGTGTGCTGGCTCACAGCCAATCACCTGCTAATAATGTCGCCACGTTGGGGAGGTCATCAAGCCGTGTATGGAGAGAAATGTGTCACCTGACACCCGTCAGAGCCTCGACTCCACACACACGCTCTCCAGTGTTTTTACTCAAAGTCTTTTATTTTTTCACAGAATAGAATTTTGATCTTATAACATTTGTGCTTCAAATTAAATCCTTTTTTATGTTTTGTGTACTCATTGTTTTTGGCTGTGTGTGTTCAGGGGTGCTCTACAAGGACTTGGTGGTGGGCGTTCCCAAGGAGACGGTACAGAATGAGCGGCGCGTGGCGTTGTCGCCCGCAGGGGTGCAGGCGCTGGTCAAACAGGGCTTCCAGGTGCAGGTGGAGAGCGGAGCCGGGGAGGAGTCCAAGTTCTCCGACCAGCAGTACAAAGAGGCCGGAGCCACCATCACCGACCTTGACGGAGCCTTTGGCTCAGACCTGGTCCTCAAGGTTCGTACAGGTCGCAGACTCGTCGGCCATCTTGCCCATGCCTAGCTCCTCCTACTTCCTGGTTCATCCAAAAGTGGGGAAAGAGGCGGAGCTGTCACAGCATCCGCAGAACATGCCAGGTCGGCCACATGTGTCACTCAAGAGGCCACGCCCCTTAATTCTGCACAATTTCAAACCTCGATGTAATAAAGATAAACGAGTTGGAAAATGAATTCACCCCCGTGCAAAAACCTTAGTTTCCACCAGAAACATGTCAAGCCTCAAGTGGCCACCCCGTGAACTGCAAGTTTTTCCACCCCCATATTTTAAATGTTTGTGAGCCGTAATCATCAAAATCGAAATAAAAATGTAAACAACAAAACGGCCTCCGTGAAATGGGTCCTGTAGTTAATTGGTATCTGAATGATTACCAACTCCTCCTCCCCTGCCTCAGGTCCGAGCCCCCTCTCTGAGCGAGGCCGAGCTCCTGAAGCCCATGTCCACGTTGGTGAGCTTCATCTATCCGGCTCAGAACCCGGAGCTGATGGCCAAGCTGTCGGAGAGACAGAGCAACGTGCTCGCCATGGACCAGGTGCCCCGAGTCACCATCGCGCAGGGCTACGACGCGCTCAGCTCCATGGCCAACATCGCCGGGTAATGACCTCATGCTTTGGGAATGTGCTGCACATGATGCAGATACATTGTATGAATACGTGTCTCTTTATGTGCTGCAGGTACAAAGCTGTGGTTCTGGCTGCCAACAACTTTGGCAGATTCTTTACTGGTCAGATCACAGCTGCAGGAAAAGTGCCCCCTGCCAAGGTAAAGGAAACATATGGGATCGTCATTTTCTCCTTAATGCTCCTTTCAATCAAATCCGTATCAGTCAATAACGTGCAGGGGTGTTTCTGCAGGTCCTGGTCATTGGAGGCGGAGTCGCTGGTTTAGCGGCAGCAGGTGCAGCCAAGTCCATGGGAGCCATAGTGAGAGGGTTCGATACCAGGTATCAGATGATATGGGAGAACAGACGACGATGATGATGATGATGAGGTGGTTTTGACAGTAACCCAATCATCTTCTCTTCTCAAGGCCGGCAGCCCTGGAGCAGTTCAAGTCATTTGGGGCGGAGCCTCTGGAGGTGGACATCAAAGAGTCTGGCGACGGGGTGGGAGGTTACGCCAAAGAGATGTCCAAAGAGTTCATCGAGGCTGAGATGGCTCTTTTTGCGAAACAGTGCAAAGAAGTGGACATTGTCATCAGCACGGCTCTGATTCCAGGTCGGTGGCTTTAGTCTTTACTCAAAGAAATAGTTTCAATTATTTATTTTTATTTGAATATTTTGTGGGAATTCTTAGATGGTGATGTTGATTGGAAGCACAAAATCAATTTCAAGCATGTCAGCCGTAACGAGTCATTTTCCCCGCAATCTGTGGCCAAGAATTGATGAACGAACATTTGATCCACCACATCTTTCTGCTTTTCCTCCCCTGCAGGAAAACAAGCTCCCGTCCTGATCAAGAGGGAGTTTGTGGAGTCCATGAAGGACGGCTCCGTGGTGGTGGATCTGGCTGCAGAGGCAGGGGGCAACATCGAGACCACCAAGCCTGGTGAGCTGTACGTTTACAAGGTGAGGAGATAGAAGCAAACCTTACAGTTAAAGGGGCTATTTGTCGTTTTTACTTAGTGCACTTCATCACCAGCAGATGGCAGCATTGAGAAGGTACTTCCTCCAAATATAAGAGGAAGGCAAACTGTGGTTTATAGCAAATGAATGACACCGTTTTGCTCATCACTCATCAGAGCTGTGCTTAGAAAAAACTGCTCATTTGACTCATTTCAAGCTCAAATAAAAGTTAAAAACCTTAATACTACAAATCAACGGATTCAGTCGACACAATACTCAATTTAATAGATAATATAATTGAGCACATGAGGTGATGTAAAATTCCACGTTGGCAATATAGTATATACTGCACAATCATGGTTGAGGAGAGAGTGAACCACAGCCACTGTAGGAGATTACAACTCACCCTGGTGGTAATAAAGTGGTATTACACTGTGGATTGACTGACCCTTCTGACATTCTATAGGTAATATCTGAATATTTTAAGGTTAAAAATGCATATTACCTCTTATTTGTTTTTTAAAATTTTTTTAAAGAGTATAACTGGATTTCTTTGAACGAACAGGGAGTGACACACATCGGCTACTCGGACCTGCCCAGTCGCATGGCGTCCCAGGCCAGCACCCTGTACTCCAACAACATCCTGAAGCTGCTGAAGGCCATCAGCCCCGACAAGGAGTACTTCCACTACGAGCCCAAAGACGAGTTCGACCACGGAACCATCGACCACGTCATCCGAGGAACTCTGGTCATGAAGGTGAGAGTTATTTTTGATCTCCGTTTGTCGTCTCCTGGCAGATTCCGTCTCAGCCTTTTGTCACGCTGTGATGCGACGCCAGAACGAGCGCTGAGAAAACCGCGGCTGGGAATAGCTCGTGTTGGATTCCGGGGGAAATGTTATGAACGTTTCAAAATACACCGGTCCAGAAATTCTGACTTTGACGCATTGTTTATGGCAGAGAAAGCACGCAAACCTCAACACGACATATCAGTTTACCCCTGTTCAGAGCGAGCCTCTTAAATAAGAATTTATCTTTCAGAACCTCGACTAACTGGATGGTGATTGCTGTTTGTTCTCTCTAATCTCCCCTGCTCCCGCAGTCCAGGCCAGATCACCCACAGCGCCAGACTGTTGATGTGTGTTTCTCACGCAAAACTGCTTGTGTGTGCGTGTGTGTGTCTTCTTGTGTATCCAGGACGGCCAGAACGTGTTCCCAGCCCCGCTGCCCAAAACAGCCGCCCCCGCACCGCCAGTAAAACAGAAATCCGTCACCGAGCTGGAGGCTGAGAAAGCCGCAGCCATTTCTCCCTTCAGACGCACCATGACCTCCGCTGGCACCTACACCGCAGGTCAACACACAACATCCATCCACTCACACACACACTTCCAGACATGTGGCAACATGAAATGATCCCGCAAGTGATATTTTTATACATTTCTGTGCAAAATATTCACAAAATGTATCATCAATTTTACACTTAACCCAATAAAGATGAAAGCACAGTGATATTGATTTTCCTCGGTCATGGTTCATAGCGGACTGGGTACATTTGGAAGAGTCATCATGGGAATATTTTCAAACGTCTGAAGTTTTTCAGACGTTTTATTGAGCAACAACTTTATGGACGACAATCAGATGGAAACTGATGAATGAAAATGTGTTTTTGTTTTTTGTTAGAGAGGATCCTCTTTGCATTTCAACGGGAATTTGAATGTGGACACAGTGGGGTTATATATTCATTGTTGTTTAAGTGCCAGAGGAACTGTGAATCATCACACTTGCGTGACAAATAGACAATGTGTTTTCACCACTTAGTTGTTTTATGGCTCTCTTGGTGAATACAGAAGAGAATCAGCAAATTTCTGCAACAGTAAGACACGACACTCTAGATGTGAGCCAGGTCAGGCAGTGATGCAAGAAGGGTCCCAAAGCCGTCGGTGATTGGTCCGTTTGTGAAATGTGAATGAGGCATCATCAATTTAGGCCTTAATTGGCAAACGTGGTGTAATATGGATGCGAACCATAACCAATACATAGTAAAATGACAACATCGAAATTAAAGCAGCACTACGTAACTTAAAATGCGTTATCTCTCTCTCTCTCTCTCTCTCTCTCTCTCTCTAGGTGTCGGCACCTGTCTGGCTCTGGGCATCGTATCCCCCAACGCCGCCTTCACTCAGATGGTCACCACCTTCGGGCTGGCGGGGATCGTGGGGTACCACACCGTGTGGGGCGTGACCCCGGCTCTGCACTCCCCACTCATGTCTGTCACCAACGCCATCTCAGGTCAGCAGCCAGTCTCGGGCACCTGAGACGTTACTGTGACATCACGTGATGCTAAAATCATTTTCGGTGGCGTCGTGTGTCTCAGGGCTGACGGCGGTGGGAGGCCTGGTGCTGATGGGCGGAGGACTCGCGCCCTCGACGCTGCCCGAGAGTCTGGCTCTGGCTGCTGCCTTCGTTTCCTCCATCAACATCGCCGGTCCGGTCTCATGTTCCACACCAATAACAAAACCACAAGATTCATCACATTGTCACTCAACAACTTTATTATTATTATTATTATCGTTTTGAACAGGTGGTTTCCTCATCACCCAGAGGATGTTGGACATGTTCAAGCGTCCCACTGACCCGCCTGAGTACAACTACCTGTACATGCTGCCTGCAACTGCCTTTGTTGGTGGATACGGAGCCTCAATGGCCTCAGGATACCACATCGAGCAGGTGATGGGACACAGATATTTCATTCCCAACGAGTAGCATTTGGTTTACTGTGTGTGTGTTATTTATTTTTTTAAATGTTTGCACTGTAGATGATGTACCTGGGCTCAGGCCTGTGCTGTGTGGGCGCTCTGGCCGGGCTCTCGGCTCAGGGCACCAGTCGCCTCGGCAACACCCTGGGCATGATGGGAGTGGCGGGAGGCATCGCCGCAACGCTCGGGGCCCTCAAACCTTCTCCCGAGCTCCTGTCCCAGATGTCTCTGGCCATGGCCACCGGAGGAACCCTGGGTGGGTAACTTGTGATTTTCAACTGTAACGTGCAACTTCACCACAAGAGGTCTCTAATTCCTGCACACTTTTGTTTACAGTGGAGTAAGAAATATAAAATGGAAAAAGCCAGAAAACTCAAGATATCCGATTTAAAGGAGAGAGTAATGCAAGTGCTCTTTTCAACTCCAGTAGTTTACTCCAGCGTCACATGCAGCTCCTCTGGTCCTGAAACACTGTGTATTTTCCTTCTATTTGTGAATTCATCACGAATCCATCATCCTGTCCCGGCCCCGACATGTGTGGATGTCGTCATCATGTCTGAATGTCGAACGCGTTAATGGTGATTTAAGAAAACGGGATGATAAACGATGTTTTCATCAGCACACACACACAGAGCCAGGAGGTTAACTCGGTGTAAAATGACTCGTCTCTGTGTTTTCAGCAAAAACACACTTAAGTACTTTACTCCGAATTCAGTCAGATCGGCTTTGAAGAGCCGGAGCTGTAACCGAAAACAGGTGTTTTGCCTTTTTTAAGCATTTGCTCCTTTAAAAAAAAAAAAAAAAAAAATATTGTTTTCAAACTTCTTACCTCATGGGGTCTCAGCCGGTGAGGTTTAGAGTTCGTTGTCCAAACTCTGTAACTCACTGACAAATCCCCCTTTCACAGGTCTGACCCTCGCCAAGCGCATTGAAATCTCCGACCTGCCGCAGCTGGTGGCCGCCTTCCACAGCCTGGTGGGGCTGGCGGCCGTCCTCACCTGCGTCGCCGAGTTCATGATCGAGTTCCCGCACCTGGACACTCACCCGGCCGCCGGGGTCCTGAAGACGGTGGCGTATCTGGGCACCTACATCGGAGGCGTCACCTTCAGCGGGTCCCTGGTGGCCTACGGCAAACTTCAAGGTTCTTTTTTTTTTCTCACTTCTATTGGTCGAACAAAATGACAAAACAATTACATATGGACAATTTTTCAGACATTACTCTTAAATGAGCCCATTGGTGTATATTTACATGAGGAGGGGGGTCCTCTACGGGGGCAGCCATGTTTTTATAGTAGCCCAGAGTGGACGTACTGAATACATTTTGAGTTTTAATGACAACTGAGGGCCACCATAGGTTCCCCTTTGGGAGGGTAAGGGATGAGGTGATGGATGCAACATGCAACTTCACCTCTTGATGTCACCAAATTTTGCACACTGCACCTTTTAAGTCTAAGTATTTGTGGCATCTGCAAAACGGTATATATACATCCAGTGTCTTCCAGTCTGACTGTCGCTCACTAATATCCGTCTAACCACAGGGAGCTTTAGGTCCTGTGCCACTGATTGTCTCTTTCATCATGGTAAAGCCAAAGATCCTCCAGTAAATCCAGACATGGAATCACGAGTCGGGATTCATTACTATATATTACACTGGACACATGTGCTGTCTGGTAGTTTGTTCGCGTGAAGGGGGGCGTGGCTTTGGTTTGGGTCATGGAGGGGTCAAACTCTCGGTGACCTCTCTTTTATCTGATCCCATCATTTCACACAAAAAATGTCACCGTTGCTCTGATGGACTTTATCTGTTAAAATTTGAAATGTTGTTGCAGGCGTCCTAGACTCCGCCCCCCTGCTGCTGCCGGGACGCCACATGCTCAACGCCGGTCTGATGACGGCGTCGGTGGCAGGCATGGTGCCCTTCATGCTCAGTAACAGCTACGACACAGGCATGGGCTGTCTGCTGGGAGTGTCGGGGCTGTCCACCATCATGGTGAGTTTTCAGGAATCTGAGGAAAGGGGGCGGAGTTAATATGAAGAGGGGAAAGCAAAGATTTGACCCTGATTGAGTTTTACACCAAGCATTTTAAAGGTGCAGTGTGCAGAATTTGTGGGTGAGCTCACCAATCAAACTTAGCCCCCCCCCTCCCCTCCGCCCAGCAACACCAGTAAGACCCGGTGATATAATGTTGTCTCACAAGAAAATCCTGCGTACTATACCTTTTTAAAAGTCCTTTTGTAGATGCCAGAATTTTGATCACTCGCATTCAAATGGATTAACATTTTTAGAGGAGTCGGCGGCCATTTTTCTTTTTCACATCTGATTAAAACTCTGACGTCAATAAGTTGGTTTTAACCGACTCCCATGCTTTTACCCACAGGGTGTGACTCTGACGGCCGCCATCGGGGGCGCCGACATGCCCGTGGTCATCACCGTCCTGAACAGCTACTCCGGCTGGGCCCTCTGCGCCGAAGGCTTCCTCCTGGACAACAACCTCATGACCATCGTCGGAGCCCTGATTGGCTCGTCCGGCGCCATCCTCTCCTACATCATGTGTGTGGTGAGTGGAGCGACCGCGCCCGTCCACGCCTGCGCAGCTGACTCGGCACGTTTCCCTGTGGTCTGACTCATCTTCCCCTCCCCTTCCCGAGGCCATGAACCGCTCTCTGCCCAACGTGATCCTGGGCGGCTACGGCACCACGTCCACCGCCGGCGGTAAACCCATGGAGATCGTTGGCACCCACACTGAGGTCAACGTGGATCAGACCATTGACATCATCAAAGAGGCCAACAACATCATCATCACACCGGGTGCGTGCAACACCAAGTATCACGAACGGGGCAAAGGGAGTAAATAAGGGGAATATTTCAACATTACTTCATCAAAACTTAAAGGTGCAGTGTGTCCGATTTTGGTCATTTTTGTAACGTCTAAAAAAAAAAAAAATTACAATTTCATACTGAGATGTTGATTAATTTATATTCACCTAACTTTTATTTTATCCATTACCCTGAAATGAGGAAAGGGGGGGGGGCTCCTCTCTATGGGGGCCGCCATGTTTTTACTGTGGTAAAAGTGGACCTACTAGATGTCATCAAATCTTACACACTGCACTTTTAAGTTATCCTTTTTTAAAATGAAATAAAAAATGTTACCGCTGGAAAATCAAATGGTGTAAGCCTTACAAGATTTGACCCTTCCCTTACACTGTAAGGGAAGGGTCAGTCTTGGCCGCAACTCATTTACTGATATCAAATTTCCTCATCACTGGACAACGGCGATCATCCCTCTGCTTTCCAGCTGCAGCTTTTCAACATGTCAGGATCAATTACTTCAACTCTCGCTCCCATCTGATTAACCTCCGCTGACACGGAGTAGCTGCCAAGCTGTGGATCAGCCGTGTTTGTGCAGCGCATCTGGAGAAAGTGGTCAGAAACTTGGACCTGACCGATTGAGCAGAGCTAGAATATTAAGGTGCACGGGCCACTAGAGGGAGCAGCGGGTCCACAAATGACCCAACAAACACCTGAGACAGTGACACAGTATTTATTAAGCATCAGTGAATATTTGAGTCCGAGGTGTTGCGGTTTGTCTGAGCGTGAGACACCGAGCACAGTTTGGATCGATCCCATTTGAACCCCCCGGGGCTGGGGCGAGCGCTTGCTGAGTGGCCTGAGCTTCGGGAACCACTGGTGATGACTCGCTGTTGTTTTGCTCTGGCTCCAAACCTACACAGGGACAGCTGTGTGGTCCGCCATGCTGCTCCCATTAGAGAAACAGTGAAAAGCCATAAGAGCTATTGAGTCCAGACTCACGACAACAAAGCACCACAGTGGGGAAGCAGAAGACTCCGCTCGTCTGGGGAACTAAGAAGACGAGGGTGGGGGTGGGAAGGGGGTGAGGAGGAGGGGGAGATGGGGGTGTGGGGGGGGGGGTGCTGGTGCTGAACTTAGATAATTTAATAAAGCAAGGCCTGGGGGGGGGGGGGGGGGGGGGGGGGGGGGGGGGGGGGGGGCTCTTTGCACGCAGGGGGAGACACAGGCGCTCGCCACACATGCAAGAGTTTCCGTCAGAGAGAGGATTCTCAGGTCTGTGTTCAATGGAGAGAACAGAGGACGGAGTGAAGGAGGGAGGGAGAGATGCTTTGTTTTCAATGAGGGAAGAACCATAACTGTTGTGAAGGTCCAGTGTGTCGCGTTCCAGTACAGTTATACGTATTTTTATTTGGAGAGAAGAATTACGCAATGTTCTTTTGAGTTTTAGTCTTTTCTGAGGTGTCTCTACAAACTATCGGAATGTGACAGAAGATGAGGTATATTCAGATGGAGTTCTGCAATTTCAAGTCCACCACTAGAGGCCTCTAAATTCTAGTAAACGAACCTTAAAACGCTAAGAATGAGAACAGAAAGTAATCGTTAATGAAGTCAAAGGATGGAGATTGTGGTGAGAGATGTCTACAGCGTGCACAAAAACTACAAATTGACACACTGCACCTTTAAACATGCACCTTGTTTTTATTTTCATGTGTTGTATACAGGTACATGATGAGTGTGTGTGTGTGTGTGTGTGTGTGTGTGTGTGTGTGTGTCCTCTGTGTTCAGGTTGGGGTCTGTGTGCAGCCAAAGCTCAGTACCCCATCGCAGAGATGGTGAAGATGCTGCAGGAGCAGGGGAAGACGGTCAGGTGAGCGTCTCCTCTCACGTCATCCGCCGGGGTCACGACCCGAGTCACCGGTTCCGTTTAAAAAGCAAAACAAAAACAAAAACAAAAACAAACAAAAAAAATCTGTTTTTAATAGTCATACTAATATAGTAATACGTTGAGTCCACCGTCTCCCTCAGGTTTGGGATCCACCCAGTGGCCGGCCGTATGCCCGGCCAGCTGAACGTGCTCCTGGCCGAGGCCGGCGTTCCCTACGACGTGGTGCTGGAGATGGATGAGATCAACGAAGACTTCCCCGGTAAAAAAAAACAAAAGAAAAATCCTACAGGATTTACTGCTGCGTGTGTTCCACCTTGGCAGGGAAGGACGTTGGATAATATGAGCAGAACAATTAAAAATAATAATGGCATCCCTCGCTCCCTTTCATCTGCGCAGCCTTGAGTTGTGTCTTGGTATTTAGACGCACCGTGTTATCTGGGCAACAGCCTTGTTTTCCTAGCAACCAGGCACACAGCAGGAGACATGTGGTTCTGTTTATCACACAGGAAGATAAGTGTGGTGCCGGAGAACCCAGCAACATTAGCGAGGACAATTGGGGGGGTGGGGGGGGTTGTTTTGTTTTGTGGCATCCATCTGTTTTTCTGTAAATATCCGTGCGCTCATGCTGCGTTACAGAAACGGACCTGACGCTGGTCATCGGCGCCAACGACACGGTGAATTCTGCCGCACAGGAGGATCCCAACTCCATCATCGCGGGCATGCCCGTCCTGGAGGTGTGGAAGTCCAAACAGGTTCGTCAGTGACGTGGCAGTGAACTCACCGCACGGCGGTGCTTTTTGATGTGGTGCAAAAAAATAAAAGATAAAAAGAAAGCTAATCACCTCCCGACACTTTCCCCTAAACACTCCAGGTGGTTGTGATGAAGAGAACACTGGGCGTGGGCTACGCTGCAGTGGATAACCCCATTTTCTACAAGCCCAACACATCCATGCTGCTGGGCGATGCCAAGAAGACGTGTGACAGCCTGCAAGCCAAGATCAGAGAGACCTTCTACTAATGAGCAGCCGTGCTTAGATCATGCACAGTGGCTCTGAAACGCAGGTGAACGTGGGGTGTCGGAATAAATATCGTTGCAGAGTAGATTTTTACCGGGTGGATAAGTGATGGTCGGCGCCGAGGAGGAATGATTTTGTTTTTTGTTTGTTTTGTTTTTTCCAAGGAAAAGAATGCGTCAAGCAGTAAATATGTTGTGATTTGTAAATAAAAATATTTAAATGCGACTTTCCTGCTCATAGTCTCATTACAGTTTGTAAGATTTAAGATTATTTCCAATTTTATGAAGTAATATATTCATGTAAGTATAAAATAAAATGGGTATACTGTTTCATTAGTATGAGGCCGGTGGTAAACAAGCCTACAAGACTTTTAAGCTTCGTAAATGAAAATAAAACAGGTCAGTAAGAAAGCCAGTCGAATTTTGATAGCACAGATGCTAACAGGTAGCTATGAAAAGCTACAACCCGCCAGGGACCTTGTACTTGACGACACCATCTTCTGTCGTGGTGTCGATACAATAGTACCAGTGGTGTTGTTTAAAAACAGTCTAACTTTTGCTGTTTGCTTCCAATGATTGCGTTTATGCTTCAACAACCATTTTAGTTGTGATTGTTTGAAACGATTATTCATCTCAACTGTCGATACTATTCTAAATTCTAAATAATATAATGGAATGTGGCCCACATGAAACGGTAACCTTGATTGGTGTCGAGTATAAAGAGCAAATACAAAAATTCTCAGAGTACAACTGTAATTTCAAAATGTTATTGTGAGTGTATCAAACACATATTCACATTTAGTGACTGTAAACAAAAACAAACTGCTTTATTGCATATATTCAAATGAAGCCTGAGTTTTCTTCACAAAATAAAAGCACACTCATCAGTCTCTTTCATCGCGGCGCTCATCAGCACTTCCCGGCAGAGATCTTCGCTTTGTTGATGACCGAGTGCAGGTAGGCGTAGAAAAACAGAATGTTGTCGTAGTCGCCGTGATACTCCCGAGCAAGGCAGTGCTCGTGGAAGTCCTTGAGGAAATAATAAACGGCCTCGATGGTGGCCAGGTATGTGTCCGGTTTGCCCTTCTGATGGCGCCAGAAACATGTTTTCCTGGTCTTCAGCTCTACCTGGAGCAAATCTGGCGGAGGAGGAGGAGGAGGAGAGGGTGAGATCATGTTTTGTTTTCGTGCCGTCGGCGTGACCTTAACAATCAGCGGGCCTCTTCGAAAAGCGGCGTGCGTGCAATTTACCTTGCAGCCTCTCGTCTGTGCTGATCTTGTTGGTCTGGTTCCATGTGCTGTCGATGAAGACCACCCTCTGGAGGGGAGAAGCCCTTGACTCGCAGCCCCTCGCCTCGTCCGGGGTCTCGGCGCGTGTGGCGGCGCCGCCGTCCTCGCCCTTCAGCCTCTTCCTGCGCGGCCCACGCGAGTCGTGTGACCTGCCGTCAGAGCTGTCGAGCAAACGCTGCATCATGTCCTGAACCGAGACGGCGCCCGGGCCGGGGAACACCAACACCACCTCCGCGGAGAGGAGAGAGAATACACAGATTCACCGCTACGACAACAGACGTGACTTTAAGATGTTTGCCGATATTGTTGTTATTATGAGAGGGAAGTAGAAAAAGATGTGATGATTGGAAGTAAAATGGAGGAAAACTGTCAAGGTTCATACAGCGATGACATGGCGTGTGCACTTGAGCCACTGTAATTCTGCCTTTCATTATCCGGAAAAAAACAGATGCTAAGAAACTTAAACCCGCCAAAGCATAAAATATGAGAAATGCGGCCAATAATCTCATCCTGGGACTACATTATAAATTCCACTGTGGTTCTAAGACAACAAGCACAGGTGAACGTCACTGCACAGTAACGGGCATTTACGTCAGAATCAGACGAGGAGGATTTAGCAGAATCAAAACAGAGCTCAGGAGCATCTGCTGCGAATAAAAATAAAACTGAGGTGAAGAAAGAAAATACGATGTAGTGACGATGGTGGTTTTCCAACGAGTGGAAACGGGAGACATATGAGGAACAGATGAAATGTGAAAATCTGCTGAGTGCTATTTGAACTTTCAGTCAAAATGTAAAATTTCAAACTCAAATTCTCAAAAAAAAGTTTTGGTGGCCAGTTATAAAAAATGGACCACGGGCCACAGTTGGCCCCCGGGCCGTAGTTTGGACGCCCCTGCCTTTAGTGATTTGAACAGTCTTTGTTATCACCATTTATGTTTGCACTGATTGAAACTTTTATTCTATAAACTAAAAGTGCAGAAAAGAAAAATACTTCTACATACAAGTATGTTTGTATTTTCGTTGGCAAATGGGTAAACTCTGAACTATCAAGCTTTAACTAAATGTGTTTACAATGAGTATGAATGTGATCTACGGAATCATCCGTGTGCTTAAATATACACACTTACCACTTTATTAGGTACACCTAGAGACTGAAAATGGCCTTTGAGTGTAAACCAGCAGATCCATGAATCCTGAACCATGAATCCCATATCCCTCGTCCTCTCTGACTCACCTTGTCTCTGTCGTATTCTGGGATGCAGGGGTACGTGTATATGGTGACGTCGCCCGGGGCGAGGATCTTGGCGTGGATGGCCGTGCTCTTTCCATCCGTCTCGTTGGGGTGTTTGATGATGTCGATCTTCACTGGAAGCTGAGACACAACACATCGACGGTCACGTGCATCGTCCCGTTGATCTCATGCCACGTTATATAGTGCGACTATTGCAGCGACTCTGAGGCTGAAGGCCCCTCTGACGAGAACAATCAAGTGAGTCCCAACCTCTCACTGACCTTGATTAGAGGGATCTCTTCCAGGCTGACACCCACTAACGAGCAGCATGTGTAGCAGAAAAACATCCTTGATCCTCCACATTTAGAACATTTCAACCTGCCCCTCTGCTGCGCTCGCTCCAGCACCGCATGTGATGCCAATTTCAGAGCGCGGAGGGGCTGCTTGGCAGCCTCCTGAGCGTCTGATGAATCGCTGGAGACTGTTGTTTTGTCACGGCAACCGAGCTGGAGATGTTGGTCCCGCTCCAGGCTGCTGCTCATACTTGCACTTTAGATGTTGACAGATCCGTCCTTTGGTGTGTGGGTCCTGCGTTCAGAGTGAGACAAGGGTGACAATCGAATAACAGCAGACGGAAATAATCCAGCATTTACGTAACATGAAGGAGTGAGATGTGCATTAATGTGGAAAAGCCATTAATGAGTCAGAGTGGAGTGTTTATCAGAGGGTTGGATTTGGTCGGGAGATACTTGGTATTTTGGTACAATAACAATAATACAACAATGAGACTGGAGAGTGTCTTGGAGTTGGAAAACAGAAATGATACAGGTTACTTGTCATCTTTTCCTGCACACACCGTTTATTTCCATGATGTGCATGTGAGTGTGTACAGTGTTTATGTGTATATTTTCAGGCTGTAGTTTTTTTAATTTGTTTATCTAACCTTACTTTTATGATTTACAGTAAAATCATTTATATTTAAATACAAAATCATATTTTAAAACACTACAGCTCTGTGCCTAGTATTTCCATTTACTCCCACTTTATACTTTAAACCAGTGTTATAAAAACATATTGCTTTGTTCCTTTATATTTTTCTTTTATTTTAACCCTTAACTATATGTGAACCCATGAAATGATAATACATTATATCACATGTGATAAAATCATATTCTAATGAAAAACAGGACAACAGTGAAATACTGCAATTACATGAATGTATCACCTAAACTCACAAACAACTACAGATACTTTATTTATAGCATTATAGCATCATTTCTGAAGTGTCATTACTCATGAGCTAACGTGGCAACGCAGGCTAAAGGCGAGTAGTAACACGGTTATTCGAGTCAGCACGTTTAAAAGCACAACATTACACTGACAATGCATAGTTACTCCCTTATTTCCACCTGTCTGTCTTCAGCTAGCATCACAGTCGATATAGCTTGATTCATGCTAGCTCCAGTTAGCATAACTGTCGTTAGCTTAGCCCCCCTCAGTCGCAGCGTTTAATACTAACATAACACACATCGTCACGGTGAAAGTTAGATGACAGTAAATACCAAGCGTCGGCAGAGAGTGGTTCAAATGAGCTGCAGTGGTTCAGTTGTCCGCTAACGTGCAGCCTGTGCGTGCAGCTTGTCTCCATGGAAAACGTGCCTACCCCTCTGTTTACGTGCAATGACGTCTTCTTCTTCTACGCCGGAAGTAGTATCAGGGGAAGTAGTAATCCGGAAGAGCGGTAAATGTAAATACTGGGGCAACGCCAGAGCCGAAGCGGGGATTGTTGTAAGGTAAGAAAATTGTTGATTTAATCAAATTTTTTCATTTTTAACCGTAACAAGACTTTCTAAAACAGTCTATAGTTGTTAATAATTAATAATGAATTCAATTATTGTATATATTATGGACTCATTTGTTTCATTTGCTTGTTTCACAACTGATAACTACACCACAACTGAAATATTTAGCAAAGTCACGTCAATATTTAATTCAATTTTTTATTCATTTTGTTAGTTCTATCTTTTCTCTATTTCAGTTAGTATTATAATTATTCATACCACTCACTTTTAGCGGAAAATGTATTTTGAATGTTTAACTTTTACTCAGTTATACTTTTGCGATTCAATCTTCCAGCATGCAGTTGGTTTGAAATTGAAAGATCACAACAGAAATGATTCACAGCTGATAGTTTTGCTTACACACATATTCCTGCAATATGTCTGAACAAAACCAAACGTGGTGTAAAATCGAAAATGTTGTTTGTCATGACAGAGCCAGATGTGACTGGTTTGACGTTGACCAGATTGTTTCATGTCAGATCTCAAAGATACCTGAACTGTCAAAGACTTTACAAAGCAGATTATCGCACGCAGACTTGCATAGCAAACAGATGTGTACTGGATGTTGGCGTCCAAACAATTGCACACTGACCGCATGTGTTCTGTGTGCCAGGATGTTTTTGAACCATGACAGAGAAGCAGAGCTTATCAATATTAGTCATATTATCCACACCGGGCTCATTTGTCATCCTTACAGCCTCTGAAGTGTATGACCTTCTACTCTGTTTTGTTTCTTCTCTGCAATACCCTTCATCTCACCCCTCCCTCCTTTCCAAATGTGAAGGAGAAGCTATGACATTCTTCATTTATCACTAAAGTCCAAAGGGTGATTTGTGCGTCCATTTTGGGCTACTGCAAAAACATGGTGGTGCAAGGCTCCACAGAGAGACCTGATTTATAACATCAAGTGCTCATTCTGGCTTAATGAAAACAACAAAGGGTATATTTGGATATTTATATACTATAAAAACACCAGTGTAGTTGCCTTACACTCTATTTCTGCCAATGGAAATTGAAATATTTTTGCCAAAGACCTACTCACTGGGCCTTTAAATGTTCATTTGCCCCACCCACTGCGAGTATTTATGATCACTGAAGGCTACTATAGGTTCTGCAACATGCAACTTCACCGCTAGATATCATTAAATCCTTTGCCTTTTACCTTCATTTGACCTTTTTAGTCACATTACCTTTTGAGTAAAACGGTCAACCGCAGACTCAGTGTCTCTCTGTAGTTTTCAGACACAGGGTTTCCTCATTATGTCTTGCATTGCATTTTTATGGTCTGTTTCCACTGAGTTGTATTTGGCGACAGCAGGATCATGGTCTCTTCTGTGTCCACCTGAGCCTGATCCTGACGTTTCCTCTCATTAGAATCCATTAATTAGTTGTTTAGTCCGACTGTCTGACCACATGTCCGACAGACAGTTTGTTTTACTGTTGACAGCGCTCCAGACAGAGTTCACAGTTAGTGATGCATTATATCCCCTCAGCATCTTGTTGCCAGTTCTAGATGCAGACCGACAAATGAAATAATATCAGAATGATCTGGTATTGAATGCTATGGTGGGTAAGGCTTCAGCTCAGCGGTGCTGTGGTTTTGACCATTGGTCATGGAGTTCTGGAGGGAACTGTCAACAATGTAGTATCATCTCTATGGTCGGATCATTCCTCAGCAATGCATTCTATTCAATGAATGGATGAATGAACAGATGAATGGATGTCCACTAGCCTAATGACACAAGCAGTGAATCCAAAGAGTGACGGCCGTTCAGTGCTAACCTGCTGTCCTCCTGACTCTGATTACTCATATTTAGGAAGGTTTTCATGCTTCCAGAATTTCCATTTTGACATTGAGTTATTATTAATAATATTATTACTATTAGGTTTTCATTGTTGCACACTGTGTTTTTCTGGTTAGCAGCCCAGACTCTTCTCACGGCAGAGCACAGTTTTGAGTTGCCTGACTGCAGCAGCTGGATATTAGAGAGTATCGGCTCAGCAGTGTGTTTTTCATATTTGTTAGTCCTTTGCACAAAGTGCATCCGTGCAACCATGTACTCCTTATTTATGGTTGTACACGTTTATGTGCCAGGACAGCTTTAAGTCATTGTCTTGTGGAGAGTTTTCACTCCTGTCTCAAAACATTCAAAACGTTCACAATATATTCAACCTTCATGTGAAAGCATAAAGATCCAGTGTGACATTTAGGTTAAAATTTTCCAAGAAATGAAATACATGATCATTGTTATGATATATTTGTGTACTCATCATAATCATCCAAGTGTAGGGACTTCAGAAAACGTCTTTTTCAAACATCCAACACAGTCGGGGTAAAATTTCAGTCAATACTGAAATGTGCTTCCAAAACTGACTCCCTAGTTTCTGTGGATAATCCACAGACCTTCCTGTCAGTTCTTTGGACTCAGACTGTTTGTTTGTTAGATTGTGGCTCTGATATCTTAATGTTCTGTATCATTAGGGTTCAGTTCCAACAGGTCTGTTTCAATCCAAAAAGATTCCTAGTATTTGACAACAGTCATTGTGTTTGTATCCAAGGAATTTTTGTCCACTCCCTGCTGGACTCCATAACCACTGAAGACTTTGCAATTGTTTTCTAACTCTTGGATCCTCGATGGGTGAAAATGAATCGGTCGAGCAGATGGTCAGAAACACAATCTAAAGCAAATAGTCCACGTTATTAAACATGTAAACTCACTCTCAGCTACTTTATTTTCATTTTCCTCTGGTCGACAATGTGAGACCTGGTCTCGTTGGGTTGAATCCCAAAAAAATGTCAGAAAATACAGGACAATAAAAATGGTTTAGAGGCAGAGGGATCCATGTCAGGTTCCAGGTGTAGGGATTTAACCCAACGTAAACTGATCTGTGTTGTGACGAACGTGACAGCTGAGAGGGGATCAGATTTCAGGGAGGAGCCACAGTCAAACCCGTAAAACTTAAGTAAAATATATTCTTTTAAAATCTGCCTATTTGCTCCAGAAAAAACTTTCAACAAATAAATGAATAAAGGCCGATAGACAGGCGGGCAGGGACTGACTAACTATTTATCCTGGTCTATATCCATCCATCCACCAACCCATTCACACACCCATTCATCCATCCATTGTATGTCTTTCCGTCCATGCATCCGTCCAACCATTGTCCATCCATCATTTAGCATCCATCCATCCTTTTATCCATCTGTCTATCGATCTATTCTATCATCTGCCTACCTCTCTTTCTATCTATTTATCTATCCATCTATCTGTCTATCGATCTGTCCATTCATCCATCCATCCATCAGTCCATTCATTTATCCATCCATCCATCAATCCATCCATCAATGCATTCATTATCCATCCATCCATCTATCAATCTATTCATTTATCCATCCATCAATCCATTCATTTATCCATCCATCCATCCATCCATCCATCTATTCATTTATCCATCCATCTATCAATCTATTTATTTATCCATCCATCCATCCATCCATCCATCCATCAGAGTGGGCCAGTCGGTCCATAACCCCTCCCACAGTTCCAGCTGTGTTGTCCTCAGTCTCGTGTGAAGATGTGAGCGTGCTCTTTTAAGTCTCAAAGTGTAATGGTGTATTATTATGACGAACATCTTTTCCTAATAACCACTTATTATTTCCCTGTGTGGATTTGATCGTCTGTCAGGGAGAAGTGCGATGTTGTGGTGAGTCGCTGGAGGTCCTGCTCCTCTTTCACAATGCTCTGGTGCTCGGGGGGGGGGGGGGGTCCGTGCTAAGGGGGGGGGGGGGGGGTTCCGTGCTAAGGGTTCCGCAAACAGAGAACTCCCCAGGTTACATAACCCCACAGTTCCTCCGGGGAAATGAAGGTTTATGGCCCTGAAATGTATCAAGTTAAAGCTGCGTGTTCACGACCCCCCCCCCTCCCCTTTTCCTCCCGCTGTCCCAAGACCACCTCTCCACATCGCACGAGACTCCCCAGCCTCTCGCCCTGTTCACCCTCACTCTCTCAGTCCTCCTCACAGAGCTGTTCTCATGGAGTCAGACCTTCTTCCACCTCCCTGCAGGATTCAGCACATGTCTGCAGAGGCTGTTTGAGGTTTTGGATGTTTGTTCGTGCTTCTACATGAATTCAAAGAGACAATGTCAAAGCTAAGTTGTTGTTGTGACTTTGAATAAAAGTAAAAAGAGTTGCCTTAAAAACCAAATCATCCAACATTATCCCGATTATATATCTCTACTTGTATCAAACTCCACCCTAGTTTGTCTGATTGGAGTTTCACAGTTATTCTAAATGCAATATATATTAAAGGTGCAGTGTGGAAGTTTTATGTCATTTTTTCACTACTAAAAGTATTACAAAACAATTACATACTGACATTTTTATGAATTTATAATCCCCCAAACGTAATACTTTTCTTCCACTACCCTTAAATTAGC